>OW387024.1:50949608-50952108 GCA_936439885.1 Nowickia ferox | reverse complement strand
CATATACATATACATATACATATACATATACATATACATATACATATACATATACATATACATATACATATACATATACATATACATATACATATACATATACATATACATATACATATACATATACATATACATATACATATACATATACATATACATATACATATACATATACATATACATATACATATACATATACATATACATATACATATACATATACATATACATATACATATACATATACATATACATATACATATACATATACATATACATATACATATACATATACATATACATATACATATACATATACATATACATATACATATACATATACATATACATATACATATACATATACATATACATATACATATACATATACATATACATATACATATACATATACATATACATATACATATACATATACATATACATATACATATACATATACATATACATATACATATACATATACATATACATATACATATACATATACATATACATATACATATACATATACATATACATATACATATACATATACATATACATATACATATACATATACATATACATATACATATACATATACATATACATATACATATACATATACATATACATATACATATACATATACATATACATATACATATACATATACATATACATATACATATACATATACATATACATATACATATACATATACATATACATATACATATACATATACATATACATATACATATACATATACATATACATATACATATACATATACATATACATATACATATACATATACATATACATATACATATACATATACATATACATATACATATACATATACATATACATATACATATACATATACATATACATATACATATACATATACATATACATATACATATACATATACATATACATATACATATACATATACATATACATATACATATACATATACATATACATATACATATACATATACATATACATATACATATACATATACATATACATATACATATACATATACATATACATATACATATACATATACATATACATATACATATACATATACATATACATATACATATACATATACATATACATATACATATACATATACATATACATATACATATACATATACATATACATATACATATACATATACATATACATATACATATACATATACATATACATATACATATACATATACATATACATATACATATACATATACATATACATATACATATACATATACATATACATATACATATACATATACATATACATATACATATACATATACATATACATATACATATACATATACATATACATATACATATACATATACATATACATATACATATACATATACATATACATATACATATACATATACATATACATATACATATACATATACATATACATATACATATACATATACATATACATATACATATACATATACATATACATATACATATACATATACATATACATATACATATACATATACATATACATATACATATACATATACATATACATATACATATACATATACATATACATATACATATACATATACATATACATATACATATACATATACATATACATATACATATACATATACATATACATATACATATACATATACATATACATATACATATACATATACATATACATATACATATACATATACATATACATATACATATACATATACATATACATATACATATACATATACATATACATATACATATACATATACATATACATATACATATACATATACATATACATATACATATACATATACATATACATATACATATACATATACATATACATATACATATACATATACATATACATATACATATACATATACATATACATATACATATACATATACATATACATATACATATACATATACATATACATATACATATACATATACATATACATATACATATACATATGCACGAAAACTCTCACGAGGCATCTCGATATGTTCAGGAACATATTACACAGCTGGAACTATGGCTAAACTTATGCAGAATAAAAGTAAACGAACAGAAGTGTGTTCAGATAACATTTACCCTACGAAAAGATACTTCTTCCCCTATCAATAATCATTCTTCCTCAACATTCACATGTTAAATACTTTGGTATACACCTTGACCGACGCCTTACATGGAAACATTACGTTGAATCTAAGCTAACACAAATGAAATTAAAATTATCTCAGTTAGATTGGTTGATTGGTAGAAATTCCACGCTGAGTCGAGATTGTAAACTTTTGATATACAAGTCGCTCTTGAAACCTATATGGTGCTACGGAATACAGCTATGGGGCACTGCTTCAGTTTCCAGTATAGAGAGAAACAATATTTTAAGACTAATAACATCAACTCCATGGTACATCAAAAATTCA
>OW387024.1:50802854-50949408 GCA_936439885.1 Nowickia ferox | reverse complement strand
ATTTCACAAATTTCCAAGAATTTTAAAATTTCAGCCACAATTTAACAATTTCAGCCCACAATTTAACAATTTCTGCCACAATTTAACAATTTCAGCCCACAATTTAACAATTTTAATTGGCCCCGAACCGCTAGTTCCCTACTACTGATATTTATTTAAATTATTTACTTAAAGTTAAGAAAATGTTCATAACCCCAATAGAAATAGCTCAATATAATAATGCAAAAAATTTTCATATATGTAAGAAAATATTAAATAACGATAAAGTTAGAGATCATTGTCATCTTACGGGCAATTATCGTGGGGCAGCTCATAGCGAATGTAATTTGAATTATAAAACACCTCAGTTTATACCGGTTATCTTGCATAATCTTTCCGCATATGATATACACCTATTTTTCAAAGAACTTTCTTCTATAAAATATTCTACAATAAAAGTGATTCTCCAGAACACAGAGAGTTATATTTCTCTTTCAATTTTCATCAGATTAGATGAAAAATATGGATTCGAAATAAGATTTATAGACTCGTTTAGATTTATGGCTTCGAGTTTAGATACGTTAGCGAAAAATCTTGATAGCAATGATTTTAATACTATTCGGTCATGTTTCGTTGATGAAGCTCATTTCAACCTGATTAGAAGAAAGGGTGTATTTCCATACTCTTACATGGATTCCATGACTAAGTTTAAGGAAATTAAACTCTCTAGTAGAGAAGAGTTCTTCAATATTCTAACGAATGAAGAATGTGATGTAGTCGAGTATGAACATGCTCAAAAAATATGGAGAGAGTTTAACTGTAAAACCCTCCTTGACTATACTGAACTCTACTTAAAGACAGATGTTCTTCTTCTAACCGACGTGTTTGAAAATTTTAGAAAAATTTGTAGAGATATATACGATTTGGACCCCTGCCACTATTATACAGCACCAGGCTTATCTTGGGATGCAATGTTGAAAACCACAGAAGTTTCACTGGAACAGTTTACTGATTCTGAAATGTATATGTTTATGCAAAACGGAATTAGAGGTGGACTAGTTCAATGCTCGCAAAGATATTCGAAGGCGAATAACAAATATTTGGAAGATTTTGATGCATCAAAACGATCAGAATTTCTTGTATACTTAGACGCTAACAACTTGTATGGTTGGGCGATGTCGGAATATCTTCCTTGCGGTGAATTTGAGTGGGTATGTGACACTGATTTTGATTTTAAAAAAATTTCTGATACTGCAGAGTATGGGTACATTTTGGAAGTGGATATAGATTATCCCGATTCAGTGCATGATCTACATAATGATTTGCCATTTTGTCCCCAACATACAGCCCTGAAGGGATCCAAAATCAAAAAATTAGTTGCAGACTTACACTCAAAAACAAATTACACCATACACTATAGAGTTTTAAAACAAGCCATTTCAAATAGCCTCATCTTAAAACAAATCCATAGAATACTCAGATTTAAGCAATCCCCTTGGCTTAAAAAATATATTGACTTAAACACATTTCATAGGACAAATGCTAAAAATAATTTTGAAAAAGATTTCTTCAAACTTTTAAACAATGCTGTTTACGGGAAGACAATGGAAAACATTGAAAAACGTAGGGACATTAGGATTACGTCATCTTGGGAAACGACAAACAGGAATCATTTAGGTCTCAGAGCATTAATTGCGAAACCAAATTTTAAGCAGTTGACAAAATTTTCTGATGATATGTATGCGGTAGAGTTAGAAAAAATGGAACCACTATATGATAAACCCATATATGTTGGTTTCACAGTACTGGAGTTATCGAAGTGGAGAATGTATGACTTCCATTATGGCTTCATGAAGCCTAAATTTGGAGAGAACATTTCTCTCAACTATATGGATACTGACTCATTTATTTATTCAATTAAAACTGTTGATTTTTACGATGACATCCGTAATGATATTAGTTTGAATTTTGATACGTCAGAATATCCTATAGATAATCAATTTCGTTTGCCGCTACTCAATAAGAAGGTTTTGGGAATGATGAAAGATGAAAACAATGGGGATATAATGACAGAATTTGTTGGTTTAAGAGCAAAAATGTATTCTCTGTCGACTCTTCGCTCGGAATCTGTTAAAAAATCAAAAGGGGTCAAAAAGTCTGTAATTAAAAAGTTGTCCATTAATGATTACAAAAGTTGCTTATTCGAATCCAAAATTATCTCGGATGAAATGTTTTTGTTTAGATCTAAAACACATCAACTATATACCCAAAAACTACATAAAATAGCACTTAGCTTTTCTGATGATAAAAGAAATATAATGAAAGATAAAATAAAAACGCGCGCTTGGGGGCATTACATAGACCGAAACAATGAAAAAATGGATGTAGAATAGAATGATTCCTAATAAATTGCATGTAAGATGACAACGAGAATTTAATTTTGTACAAATTGTATTTATTTATTAATGTATTTATTTAATTATTTATTAATTTACTTATTATTTACTTATTTGTTTATTAATTTATTTATTAATTTATTTCTTTACTTATTTATTAATTTATTTATTTATTTCTTTATTTATTGTTTATATATTTGTTTATTAATGTATCTATTTTAAGTATTAAGTATTTATTAATTTTAAGTATTATTCTACTTTTCACATGCAACATCAGCAAATATCATAATAAAAATGCTTTAAGTTTCATTAGGAGAAAAAGAAAAAACGGTTTGATTAACGATAAATGTATAATATCCCATTCTTTTAATTATGAAATTAACTTCTTCAGGTATTCATATTTGGCTTGATATAGATAACTTGAGTATAAATATATGTTTTCAAACTTGAGATAGTAGTAGGGAACTGGGCGTACGGCATAGATTGAAATTTTAAAGCTTAATTACCCATTACAACGACGAAGGACACCCACAAATTATTACACACCCCAAATCACTGACAGACTCAAATTCCCATAGACAGACAGACAACAAAACATTTTTTCGTAGGTATTACAAAAATATTTAACGGACTTATTGAACCACCCTTTAATTACCCAAATTTAACAATTTCAACCACAATTTAACAATTTTAATTGCGGTAGAATGCCCATTTCCCTACTACTATCTCAAGTTTGAAAACATATATTTATACTCAAGTTATCTATATCAAGCCAAATATGAATACCTGAAGAAGTTAATTTCATAATTAAAAGAATGGGATATTATACATTTATCGTTACTGAAACCGTTTTTTTTTTCTCCTAATGAAGCTTAAAGCATTTTCATTATGATATTTGCTGATGTTGCACGTGAAAAGTAGAATAATACTCATACATATGTACTCGTACGTGTATATTTTTGTATGGAGCGACAGAAGAATGATGACTCATTCTACTTGTGTCAAACTTATAGCATAATTCCTAATACACACATGCATACATACATACATACAGGCAAAGTTAAAAATGTAAATAAAGATGAAGCAAAATTATAACAAGGTCAACTCAAAATTATTTTAAATATGGATGTAGTCAATTTTAAAATCTGGTGGTTTATACAAGGTTTAAAAAACGTTTTTAAGCTAAACTTCTATTACGAATACAATTTTAGCGAATTTTGCTTAAACAACATTCGAAATGTTGTTTAAAATTTTTATGAATTCGGGTGTAAGCATTTAATAAGAGCCAATGCAAATGTTATTATAATGTTTAAGTAAGATGAGAAAAATATTAAGCACGTCTATAGGGATCATGTAGTCAGTTATATGAATTTTAAAAAGTTTCAAGAAATTTGTAAAGTGTTGGAAGGATAAATATGGAATTTTGAATATAAGCACAGGTAATGAATTAAATGATGGTCGCTACAGAAAACAATTTGACTATTTCATAACTATATAAACTACTGTTCATAAAAATATACTTTAGTTATAAATGGCCAGCTACTTGTAAACTGATAACCCAATCTGAATTAGATAAGCTGAAAACCAGACCAGGTCCTGATAAGCTGATCTGAAAACCAGACCAGGTCCTGATAAGCTACTACCTGATCTAATAGCTGATACCTGTTATTTACTATTATTAAACATGGATGAGAAAATTTTAAAACAGTTGGTGTTGACAAGAAATGTCTTGAAGAAAAAGCTTCGTAGTATAAAAACTGGTGAAATAGATACACGTGAACAACTAAGAGATACAGTTAAACCTATAACAGAACCACTCAAAGATAATAAAACTGTGCATGTTGAAGCGATATGAAAACAAACAACAAAAATTAGCAAATAAACAAAAAGAAAAATTTTTTGATCTAGTGAAGTAAAGCCAATAGATAAGCAAAATATAAAAATTTAAACATTTGTAGTTAAAATTTCTATTTAGTAAATTTAAGCTGGAATAAAAACCATTTACATATTTTATTATTTTTTCAATATTTTATTTAACAGTTTTTCTGAAAAATCTTAGTACTAATACAAATTCAAGTCTATGTATAAATAAAAATATACAGATATAAAAAGAAAAATACATCATTAATCTAATATTTTATTCTTATTTACAAATAATTTAGGTATAGGTAAAAAGATAAAAGTTTTAAACCATTAAATTTTAACATGCTTTTGGGTGAATAAAATATTAAAATTAATAGATACATTAATAAACAAATATATAAACAATAAATAAAGAAATAAATAAATAAATTAATAAATAAGTAAAGAAATAAATTAATAAATAAATTAATAAACAAATAAGTAAATAATAAATAAATTAATAAATAATTAAATAAATAAATTAATAAATAAGTTAAGAAATAATTAAATTAAATTAGTAAACAAATAAGTAAATAATAAATAAATTAATAAATAATTAAATAAATACATTAATAAATAAATACAATTTGTACAAAATTAAATTCTCGTTGTCATCTTACATGCAATTTATTAGGAATCATTCCATTCTACATCCATTTTTTCATTGTTTCGGTCTATGTAATGTCCCCAAGCGCGCGTTTTTATTTTATCTTTCATTATATTTCTTTTATCATCAGAAAAGCTAAGTGCTATTTTATGTAGTTTTTGGGTATATAGTTGATGTGTTTTAGATCTAAACAAAAACATTTCATCCGAGATAATTTTGGATTCGAATAAGCAACTTTTGTAATCATTAATGGACAACTTTTTAATTACAGACTTTTTGACCCCTTTTGATTTTTTAACAGATTCCGAGCGAAGAGTCGACAGAGAATACATTTTTGCTCTTAAACCAACAAATTCTGTCATTATATCCCCATTGTTTTCATCTTTCATCATTCCCAAAACCTTCTTATTGAGTAGCGGCAAACGAAATTGATTATCTATAGGATATTCTGACGTATCAAAATTCAAACTAATATCATTACGGATGTCATCGTAAAAATCAACAGTTTTAATTGAATAAATAAATGAGTCAGTATCCATATAGTTGAGAGAAATGTTCTCTCCAAATTTAGGCTTCATGAAGCCATAATGGAAGTCATACATTCTCCACTTCGATAACTCCAGTACTGTGAAACCAACATATGGGTTTATCATATAGTGGTTCCATTTTTTCTAACTCTACCGCATACATATCATCAGAAAATTTTGTCAACTGCTTAAAATTTGGTTTCGCAATTAATGCTCTGAGACCTAAATGATTCCTGTTTGTCGTTTCCCAAGATGACGTAATCCTAATGTCCCTACGTTTTTCAATGTTTTCCATTGTCTTCCCGTAAACAGCATTGTTTAAAAGTTTGAAGAAATCTTTTTCAAAATTATTTTTAGCATTTGTCCTATGAAATGTGTTTAAGTCAATATATTTTTTAAGCCAAGGGGATTGCTTAAATCTGAGTATTCTATGGATTTGTTTTAAGATGAGGCTATTTGAAATGGCTTGTTTTAAAACTCTATAGTGTATGGTGTAATTTGTTTTTGAGTGTAAGTCTGCAACTAATTTTTTGATTTTGGATCCCTTCAGGGCTGTATGTTGGGGACAAAATGGCAAATCATTATGTAGATCATGCACTGAATCGGGATAATCTATATCCACTTCCAAAATGTACCCATACTCTGCAGTATCAGAAATTTTTTTAACATCAAAATCAGTATCACATACCCACTCAAATTCACCGCAAGGAAGATATTCCGACATCGCCCAACCATACAAGTTGTTAGCGTCTAAATATATAAGAAATTCTGATCGTTTTGATGCATCAAAATCTTCCAAATATTTGTTATTCGCCTTCGAATATCTTTGCGAGCATTGAACTAGTCCACCTCTAATTCCGTTTTGCATAAACATATACATTTCAGAATCAGTAAACTGTTCCAGTGAAACTTCTGTGGTTTTCAACATTGCATCCCGAGATAAGCCTGGTGCTGTATAATAGTGGCAGGGGTACAAATCGTATATATCTCTACAAATTTTTCTAAAATTTTCAAACACGTCGGTTAGAAGAAGAACATCTGTCTTTAAGTAGAGTTCAGTATAGTCAAGGAGGGTTTTACAGTTAAACTCTCTCCATATTTTTTGAGCATGTTCATACTCGACTACATCACATTCTTCATTCGTTAGAATATTGAAGAACTCTTCTCTACTAGAGAGTTTAATTTCCTTAAACTTAGTCATGGAATCCATGTAAGAGTATGGAAATACACCCTTTCTTCTAATCAGGTTGAAATGAGCTTCATCAACGAAACATGACCGCTAACGTATCTAAACTCGAAGCCATAAATCTAAACTATTCTATAAATCTTATTTCGAATCCATATTTTTCATCTAATCTGATGAAAATTGAAAGAGAAATATAACTCTCTGTGTTCTGGGGAATCACTTTTATTGTAGAATATTTTATAGAAGAAAGTTCTTTGAAAAATAGGTGTATATAATATGCGGAAAGATTATGCAAGATAACCGGTATAAACTGAGGTGTTTTATAATTCAAATTACATTCGCTATGAGCTGCCCCACGATAATTGCCCGTAAGATGACAATGATCTCTAACTTTATCGTTATTTAATATTTTCTTACATATATGAAAATTTTTTGCATTATTATATTGAGCTATTTCTATTGGGGTTATGAACATTTTCTTAACTTTAAGTAAATAATTTAAATAAATATCTGTACAATCTTCAACAATTTTTTTGATAAATATGTTCGCCGAATCTTCACCAAAATAATGTCTATATAAATTATTTTCTCTCTTGAAACTACAATTAATAAAATAACCGAATGCACAAGCGTGATGTTTCTGTACATTTGTGGTACTTTTACTTATAGCATCATCAACTTTTTCCAAAATAGACTCAAAGTCCGCATAGATTACAAATGGTACATCTAACTGTTTGTAGTAGTTCTTAAAATTGATAATATATTCACCTTCTGGCATTCTGATGACTTTTTTCACACAAACATTTTTATGATGATTATGCACATAATAATCATGTGTATGATATAGGCAGGTGTTGCATATCATGATCTTATGATTATGCGATGTTATGCTGGAACGAAGGAGTCTGAAGAAAATATAGAAAATACCAATACGATATAAATAAATATAACAATAGGAAGTAACTTTTTAAATAGAGATGAAAGCAGATTTTTCATAAATGCACAAATGAAACTTACTTTGATATATCCTTGATGAGTACATAGTGGTAGTTTTCATTGGACTGGAGCAATAAGAGATTAATATGAATGTGTTTTTCTCCTTTCGTTACATAGTATGGTCCTATAAGTGATGTTCCATTATGACCAAATACGTTTATGCTCACATCATTTTGATTCTCGAATTGTTTTATCTGCTTCAATGGGAGTGGAAACTCTAGGTCTTTAAAATTTAATACAATTTCCCCTGTATTAATATTCTCATCAGAAATATTTGTAATATTGTAATTTTTAAAGTTTTTCCGTTGTTTAGGATTCAGACCGCTATTTGTGTACAAAACCGCAATGAGACACCATTTAAAGCAATAAATATCATTGTTCTCGATATTTATGCATGCACGTTTCATTGCAATATTTTTTGGAAGAGGGATAAAGCCTTGTTTATATTAACTTCAAGGGAATTTATTGAAATCAATGTCCATCCGCTATCCCTCTCTTGAAATTCTTCCATTTTGGCTCTTAGCTCCTCGGCTTGTTTCTTGTACATATCCTCTATGACATCAGACAAAGTCACCAACATCATTTTCGAAATATGTACAAGTTGGGAAACATTCATCTCATCATTCACCATCTTCATATAATCACATGTGAGCTCCATATTAAATTTAAATGTAGTATGTATCCTACTACGTTCATTGAGTTGTTGTACTATGGAGCTCTTGGTAGATTTCAGAAACTCCTCCGGAAACAAGACACCCACATTTTTGTTGAGGAGGATATATGTCTCGATCCTCCCATTGAAGTTACTTGCTCTTTTAGTGAGAAAATCTCCAATCCGTTCTTGCTGACAACTGTTTTTATGTTTTGTGGTTCTGACATGAGCCATATAACCAATTAATGGGATCATCTCATCACAATCCTCACAATATTTGTTTTGAAGACTTAGCTTACTAGTTCCAAGCATAGCCTTCGATTGGTTAGCATATGAGTGCGTTTCCATATGCTGATTTAGTTTTGTTTGAGTCATAAAGACTTTATTGCAGATGGTACAACTTGTAGTATTCATTTTATTTAATTATTTATTTGTTTATTAATTAATTTAATTATTTTATTTATAAACAATTTATTTAATTATTTTATTTATAAGCAATTTATTTTAGTTATAAACAATTTATTTAATTATTTTTTATACACTATAAACTTGTTTAACAAACAGTTGTTAGTTTTAGCACTTTGATAGTGTTTGGATTTCAATCACTTTAAAAATTTTGGTTGGGTAAATAGGTTGTCACTTGTTGAGATATCAGAGCAGACTGATGACAACCTACATTATTTCTTCTACTTATATACATTATATGAGAATCGCGTAGTAGTCATAGAATCTAATTTAATACGACATATGATGAAATTCATATACATATTCATCATATTCATCGCTAGCATCAGTTTGCACTATAAAGGTATGAGAAAAATCGGGCCATGTGAAAGCTTCTATAAGTTTTTGCTGTATTTCTCCAAAACCTATTTTTTATAATTGTTACATTAAAGTAAAATATACTGAAATAAAAATATCATTATCCCTTTTCAAAAGCTCTTCTTATCAATCTGATTGGACTCAAAACATTTAATATATGAAATTCACTTGTAGATATAAAACCTATGTCAACACAATATTTTCTATCTCCATAAGAATAGCAACGTCAATAGCCTTGAAAACATATATACATTAATTTGTAAATATGCACGAAAAAGTGTTGATGTAATTCACACAAGCAATGATATTCTTTAAAGCAAAAATAGATACGATCACATACATGAATCCAACAACATATACATACATTACCAAATACATTCCCTGTCCACTTCCAACAGGGTTGCCACTCTCTGCAGCTATTAGATTATTTCCCCAGAGATCGCAAACATAAATGCATACATACAATAACCCTACATACGCATAGCAACGATAACTCAAAACAGCAAACCAAAGTCAATCAAATAACGATCCCTACATACACACAAACACACAGATCCCTTGTCACTACCCTACAGTCAGACTGGGAGCAAGTGTCTTTGTGTCAACACTAAAATTCTAGTAACAATTTGGGATAATAAGTTTTCTTCTATCCGTCAGTATAAAAGAAGGAGAAAAAACAGATATGGTGTATTTGTGGTGGAATTGTCAATAACTTGTCAATATACATACATTTGTATGTACGTAAATTATAGAAATGTACTAATAACTAACTGTCTGGTTGGTATGTCTCATGACCGCATAAGAACTACGTAGTCACTACCTAATCAATTGTTTTAGTGTTACTAGTAGATTTTCAATGACAAGCACATGCTAAATGTCTATAGCACAAAGTATTGTACGGAGGATAGTTAGAGAGTAGTACTGGTGACAAGTGAAAGTGAAAAGCTAGTCAGCATATTTTCACCATCAACATTTCCTACTGGATATAATAATGATTGTCTGCCAGTACAACAAAAGTATCGGACCCCATCAAACAAACATGTAAATACACACACACACACACATACTCATACACACACACACGCTGTCATACACACATACAAACATCCATTTATAGATCCATCTGCTGTAAGCACAACGTTTCTCTACAATAACAACAAAAGCTGTGCACACAAGTATACAAACATACACATAAATAAAGAATCAAACACACACACACACACACAACTGGCCTAACGAAATCTCAGTATACAAATGCCCAAAATCCCCTCATTCGTACAGGGTTGCCAAAATTTTTGTTTTTTCCCGGTTTTGAATTCCCAAACTTGGCCTATCGTCCCCATTACTAATCTACTCGTGTGTTTTTCAAAAAGTCTTAATTTGTTGCATGGAGTTGTTATCCATTAGTACATTTCTATGTGTGCCACCATCGTTTGTTATTTACTCATGTAAATGCAAGATAATCCGGCTCATGTAATAAAAAAATACCTTTCTTAACGTTCATAATACATTTTTTTTATTATTTTTTAAATAAATAAATATAGCTGTCAATTTGAAATAAATCTCACCATAGTGTAGGTTACCTTACCCACATGATCATACAATATGCAAAGTGTGTTCTGACCAACTTCAACTTAGTAGGATGACTTCAAATAAAAACGATTGGGTTACACAAGTTGAAGTGTGTCAAAGACTATTGTTCTTTTGCATATTGATGACACATGTTCTTTTTAAGTTACAACTCAAATGTATTAAGTTGAATGTATATTTGTAATTTAAATGTAACTTAAGAACATTGAGTGATTCAAAAATCACTCAATACTAGATAAGTAAAATAGTATATAAGCAGAACATTTTTCACAAATAAATTAGACTTTAATTTACAACTTAGATCGGCTCTTCAGCCTTGTTTTATTTTATTGTCTAAGATCTTTTGGCACCTCCCTTGAGCGCCTACTAATTGAACTGGTCTCCCTGACAGCTGTTTAAACAAAACAAGAGACTATAGGGAAACCATCCACCTATACACACCCCGAACTCATCACAAGACGAACCTGCTGTCCTACACAGGACAGCACATGGCAATCCTGCCTGTTTTCTGCTACTAAACACACAAAATATTTTTTTCTGCCACTAAATACACAAAAATGTTTCCTGCCACTAACTAAAAGCAATAGCACTAGAAGAATACAAAAGGTGAACACATAAAGACAACACCACCAATAACAACAACAACACCAGCAACAAGGATAAACGTAAAAGGGCTGGCAAAAAACACCAAATGTACGGAGAACTAACACTGGCACAAACAACGTCAGCAAAACAAAACCATCAAAGAAAAAATTTAAAAATTCAAACAACAGAAATAAAAACAAAAGATTAGAATTTATAATTGGAGAAACCACAAAGATCAGTCACTAACAAAGAACATGCAATATCACTAGATCAAATAATTACTCTTGTAACAATTCTAATATTTCTATACATAGGCTATAAAATTAACAATTATTTTAAAAGTTACGTTATAAAACATACGTCCAGGAATAACAACGCAATAACAAACGTTTAAAACAAACACAAAGATTTTATCATAATGATAGGTCCAATATAGGGAAACCCAATTAGAAAAATAAACCAATTGTAAAAGACGAAACAGTATACTTTCTATACAAGATCTTTTACTGATTTTAATAATTGTAATATTTATATTGAACAAAATTTTAAATAACTTTGAACACTACATAATTAAACAAAAACAGATCTCTAAAACGTGAAATAAAAATACCACTTAAATGGAAGAAAACATTTCTAAATTAAAAGAAGTATTAAAAAACTTAAAGAAAAGTCCAGGCAGAACATGTACAAAGAAAACCGTACAGGCAAAATTAGAATACATCGAAAATATCAGAAAATATTTAACTTAAGCGGAGGTGTCCAAGATGTTACGAGCAAGTGGATTAGGATGAGACTCGAGTTTTGTTAAGTATTTGCCTGCGTATTTTTTAATTTCTTCAGTCACTAGTGGCATATTTAAATCACGATGAAAATTTGAATTTTTGATGTACCATGGAGCCGATGTTATTAGTCTTAAAATCTTGTTTTGCCTTCGTTGGATTCTCTCTATATTGGAAGCTGAAGCAGTACCCCATAGCTGTATTCCGTAGCACGATATGGGTTTCAAAAGCGACTTGTATATTAAAAGTTTACAATCTAGACTGAGTGTTGAATTTCTACCAATCAGCCAATGTATCTGAGTTAATTTAAGTTTCATTTGTGTTAGCTTTGAGTCAATATGGTGTTTCTATGTAAGCCGTCGATCAAGGTGTATACCAAGGTATTTTACATGTGAATGTTGAGGAACAACTTGATTGTTGATTCGAATTGGGGAACAAGTATCTCTTCGCAGGGTAAATGTTAGCTGAACACACTTTTGTTCGTTAACTTTAATTCTCCATAAGTTTAACCATAGTTCCAGCTGTGTAATATGTTCTTATAGATATCGGGAAGCCTCGTGAGGGTTTTCGTGCATACTAAGGCAGGCTGTATCGTCGGCAAATGTAGATGTATGGATATTGCTGCTCAAAGGCATATCACAAGTATAAATCAAATACAAAACTGGCCCCAATATGCTCCCCTGTGGCACACCGGATGATATAGATTCGGGCACACTCATGAAGTCTCCTTCAACAACCGTGAACTTCCGGGTAGTAGTATAACTTTCCAATAGCTTCAGAAAATTTATTGGTAGATATGATTTCAATTTTAAAATAAGGCCTTCATGCCATACTTTATCAAATGCCTGAAAAACATCAATGAAGAGGGCAGAACAATATTTCTTTTCTTCAAATGTTCAAATTTTAAAACAGTTGGTGTTGACAAGAAATGTCTTGAAGAAAAAGCTTCGTAGTATAAAAACTGGTGAAATAGATACACGTGAACAACTAAGAGATACAGTTAAACCTATAACAGAACCACTCAAAGATAATAAAACTGTGCATGTTGAAGCGATATGAAAACAAACAACAAAAATTAGCAAATAAACAAAAAGAAAAATTTTTTGATCTAGTGAAGTAAAGCCAATAGATAAGCAAAATATAAAAATTTAAACATTTGTAGTTAAAATTTCTATTTAGTAAATTTAAGCTGGAATAAAAACCATTTACATATTTTATTATTTTTTCAATATTTTATTTAACAGTTTTTCTGAAAAATCTTAGTACTAATACAAATTCAAGTCTATGTATAAATAAAAATATACAGATATAAAAAGAAAAATACATCATTAATCTAATATTTTATTCTTATTTACAAATAATTTAGGTATAGGTAAAAAGATAAAAGTTTTAAACCATTAAATTTTAACATGCTTTTGGGTGAATAAAATATTAAAATTAATAGA
Source organism: Nowickia ferox (assembly GCA_936439885.1). Lineage (NCBI taxonomy): Eukaryota > Metazoa > Arthropoda > Insecta > Diptera > Tachinidae > Nowickia > Nowickia ferox. The sequence continues at coordinate 50,935,942 of OW387024.1, read as the reverse complement.
TACATTAATAAACAAATATATAAACAATAAATAAAGAAATAAATAAATAAATTAATAAATAAGTAAAGAAATAAATTAATAAATAAATTAATAAACAAATAAGTAAATAATAAATAAATTAATAAATAATTAAATAAATAAATTAATAAATAAGTTAAGAAATAATTAAATTAAATTAGTAAACAAATAAGTAAATAATAAATAAATTAATAAATAATTAAATAAATACATTAATAAATAAATACAATTTGTACAAAATTAAATTCTCGTTGTCATCTTACATGCAATTTATTAGGAATCATTCCATTCTACATCCATTTTTTCATTGTTTCGGTCTATGTAATGTCCCCAAGCGCGCGTTTTTATTTTATCTTTCATTATATTTCTTTTATCATCAGAAAAGCTAAGTGCTATTTTATGTAGTTTTTGGGTATATAGTTGATGTGTTTTAGATCTAAACAAAAACATTTCATCCGAGATAATTTTGGATTCGAATAAGCAACTTTTGTAATCATTAATGGACAACTTTTTAATTACAGACTTTTTGACCCCTTTTGATTTTTTAACAGATTCCGAGCGAAGAGTCGACAGAGAATACATTTTTGCTCTTAAACCAACAAATTCTGTCATTATATCCCCATTGTTTTCATCTTTCATCATTCCCAAAACCTTCTTATTGAGTAGCGGCAAACGAAATTGATTATCTATAGGATATTCTGACGTATCAAAATTCAAACTAATATCATTACGGATGTCATCGTAAAAATCAACAGTTTTAATTGAATAAATAAATGAGTCAGTATCCATATAGTTGAGAGAAATGTTCTCTCCAAATTTAGGCTTCATGAAGCCATAATGGAAGTCATACATTCTCCACTTCGATAACTCCAGTACTGTGAAACCAACATATGGGTTTATCATATAGTGGTTCCATTTTTTCTAACTCTACCGCATACATATCATCAGAAAATTTTGTCAACTGCTTAAAATTTGGTTTCGCAATTAATGCTCTGAGACCTAAATGATTCCTGTTTGTCGTTTCCCAAGATGACGTAATCCTAATGTCCCTACGTTTTTCAATGTTTTCCATTGTCTTCCCGTAAACAGCATTGTTTAAAAGTTTGAAGAAATCTTTTTCAAAATTATTTTTAGCATTTGTCCTATGAAATGTGTTTAAGTCAATATATTTTTTAAGCCAAGGGGATTGCTTAAATCTGAGTATTCTATGGATTTGTTTTAAGATGAGGCTATTTGAAATGGCTTGTTTTAAAACTCTATAGTGTATGGTGTAATTTGTTTTTGAGTGTAAGTCTGCAACTAATTTTTTGATTTTGGATCCCTTCAGGGCTGTATGTTGGGGACAAAATGGCAAATCATTATGTAGATCATGCACTGAATCGGGATAATCTATATCCACTTCCAAAATGTACCCATACTCTGCAGTATCAGAAATTTTTTTAACATCAAAATCAGTATCACATACCCACTCAAATTCACCGCAAGGAAGATATTCCGACATCGCCCAACCATACAAGTTGTTAGCGTCTAAATATATAAGAAATTCTGATCGTTTTGATGCATCAAAATCTTCCAAATATTTGTTATTCGCCTTCGAATATCTTTGCGAGCATTGAACTAGTCCACCTCTAATTCCGTTTTGCATAAACATATACATTTCAGAATCAGTAAACTGTTCCAGTGAAACTTCTGTGGTTTTCAACATTGCATCCCGAGATAAGCCTGGTGCTGTATAATAGTGGCAGGGGTACAAATCGTATATATCTCTACAAATTTTTCTAAAATTTTCAAACACGTCGGTTAGAAGAAGAACATCTGTCTTTAAGTAGAGTTCAGTATAGTCAAGGAGGGTTTTACAGTTAAACTCTCTCCATATTTTTTGAGCATGTTCATACTCGACTACATCACATTCTTCATTCGTTAGAATATTGAAGAACTCTTCTCTACTAGAGAGTTTAATTTCCTTAAACTTAGTCATGGAATCCATGTAAGAGTATGGAAATACACCCTTTCTTCTAATCAGGTTGAAATGAGCTTCATCAACGAAACATGACCGCTAACGTATCTAAACTCGAAGCCATAAATCTAAACTATTCTATAAATCTTATTTCGAATCCATATTTTTCATCTAATCTGATGAAAATTGAAAGAGAAATATAACTCTCTGTGTTCTGGGGAATCACTTTTATTGTAGAATATTTTATAGAAGAAAGTTCTTTGAAAAATAGGTGTATATAATATGCGGAAAGATTATGCAAGATAACCGGTATAAACTGAGGTGTTTTATAATTCAAATTACATTCGCTATGAGCTGCCCCACGATAATTGCCCGTAAGATGACAATGATCTCTAACTTTATCGTTATTTAATATTTTCTTACATATATGAAAATTTTTTGCATTATTATATTGAGCTATTTCTATTGGGGTTATGAACATTTTCTTAACTTTAAGTAAATAATTTAAATAAATATCTGTACAATCTTCAACAATTTTTTTGATAAATATGTTCGCCGAATCTTCACCAAAATAATGTCTATATAAATTATTTTCTCTCTTGAAACTACAATTAATAAAATAACCGAATGCACAAGCGTGATGTTTCTGTACATTTGTGGTACTTTTACTTATAGCATCATCAACTTTTTCCAAAATAGACTCAAAGTCCGCATAGATTACAAATGGTACATCTAACTGTTTGTAGTAGTTCTTAAAATTGATAATATATTCACCTTCTGGCATTCTGATGACTTTTTTCACACAAACATTTTTATGATGATTATGCACATAATAATCATGTGTATGATATAGGCAGGTGTTGCATATCATGATCTTATGATTATGCGATGTTATGCTGGAACGAAGGAGTCTGAAGAAAATATAGAAAATACCAATACGATATAAATAAATATAACAATAGGAAGTAACTTTTTAAATAGAGATGAAAGCAGATTTTTCATAAATGCACAAATGAAACTTACTTTGATATATCCTTGATGAGTACATAGTGGTAGTTTTCATTGGACTGGAGCAATAAGAGATTAATATGAATGTGTTTTTCTCCTTTCGTTACATAGTATGGTCCTATAAGTGATGTTCCATTATGACCAAATACGTTTATGCTCACATCATTTTGATTCTCGAATTGTTTTATCTGCTTCAATGGGAGTGGAAACTCTAGGTCTTTAAAATTTAATACAATTTCCCCTGTATTAATATTCTCATCAGAAATATTTGTAATATTGTAATTTTTAAAGTTTTTCCGTTGTTTAGGATTCAGACCGCTATTTGTGTACAAAACCGCAATGAGACACCATTTAAAGCAATAAATATCATTGTTCTCGATATTTATGCATGCACGTTTCATTGCAATATTTTTTGGAAGAGGGATAAAGCCTTGTTTATATTAACTTCAAGGGAATTTATTGAAATCAATGTCCATCCGCTATCCCTCTCTTGAAATTCTTCCATTTTGGCTCTTAGCTCCTCGGCTTGTTTCTTGTACATATCCTCTATGACATCAGACAAAGTCACCAACATCATTTTCGAAATATGTACAAGTTGGGAAACATTCATCTCATCATTCACCATCTTCATATAATCACATGTGAGCTCCATATTAAATTTAAATGTAGTATGTATCCTACTACGTTCATTGAGTTGTTGTACTATGGAGCTCTTGGTAGATTTCAGAAACTCCTCCGGAAACAAGACACCCACATTTTTGTTGAGGAGGATATATGTCTCGATCCTCCCATTGAAGTTACTTGCTCTTTTAGTGAGAAAATCTCCAATCCGTTCTTGCTGACAACTGTTTTTATGTTTTGTGGTTCTGACATGAGCCATATAACCAATTAATGGGATCATCTCATCACAATCCTCACAATATTTGTTTTGAAGACTTAGCTTACTAGTTCCAAGCATAGCCTTCGATTGGTTAGCATATGAGTGCGTTTCCATATGCTGATTTAGTTTTGTTTGAGTCATAAAGACTTTATTGCAGATGGTACAACTTGTAGTATTCATTTTATTTAATTATTTATTTGTTTATTAATTAATTTAATTATTTTATTTATAAACAATTTATTTAATTATTTTATTTATAAGCAATTTATTTTAGTTATAAACAATTTATTTAATTATTTTTTATACACTATAAACTTGTTTAACAAACAGTTGTTAGTTTTAGCACTTTGATAGTGTTTGGATTTCAATCACTTTAAAAATTTTGGTTGGGTAAATAGGTTGTCACTTGTTGAGATATCAGAGCAGACTGATGACAACCTACATTATTTCTTCTACTTATATACATTATATGAGAATCGCGTAGTAGTCATAGAATCTAATTTAATACGACATATGATGAAATTCATATACATATTCATCATATTCATCGCTAGCATCAGTTTGCACTATAAAGGTATGAGAAAAATCGGGCCATGTGAAAGCTTCTATAAGTTTTTGCTGTATTTCTCCAAAACCTATTTTTTATAATTGTTACATTAAAGTAAAATATACTGAAATAAAAATATCATTATCCCTTTTCAAAAGCTCTTCTTATCAATCTGATTGGACTCAAAACATTTAATATATGAAATTCACTTGTAGATATAAAACCTATGTCAACACAATATTTTCTATCTCCATAAGAATAGCAACGTCAATAGCCTTGAAAACATATATACATTAATTTGTAAATATGCACGAAAAAGTGTTGATGTAATTCACACAAGCAATGATATTCTTTAAAGCAAAAATAGATACGATCACATACATGAATCCAACAACATATACATACATTACCAAATACATTCCCTGTCCACTTCCAACAGGGTTGCCACTCTCTGCAGCTATTAGATTATTTCCCCAGAGATCGCAAACATAAATGCATACATACAATAACCCTACATACGCATAGCAACGATAACTCAAAACAGCAAACCAAAGTCAATCAAATAACGATCCCTACATACACACAAACACACAGATCCCTTGTCACTACCCTACAGTCAGACTGGGAGCAAGTGTCTTTGTGTCAACACTAAAATTCTAGTAACAATTTGGGATAATAAGTTTTCTTCTATCCGTCAGTATAAAAGAAGGAGAAAAAACAGATATGGTGTATTTGTGGTGGAATTGTCAATAACTTGTCAATATACATACATTTGTATGTACGTAAATTATAGAAATGTACTAATAACTAACTGTCTGGTTGGTATGTCTCATGACCGCATAAGAACTACGTAGTCACTACCTAATCAATTGTTTTAGTGTTACTAGTAGATTTTCAATGACAAGCACATGCTAAATGTCTATAGCACAAAGTATTGTACGGAGGATAGTTAGAGAGTAGTACTGGTGACAAGTGAAAGTGAAAAGCTAGTCAGCATATTTTCACCATCAACATTTCCTACTGGATATAATAATGATTGTCTGCCAGTACAACAAAAGTATCGGACCCCATCAAACAAACATGTAAATACACACACACACACACATACTCATACACACACACACGCTGTCATACACACATACAAACATCCATTTATAGATCCATCTGCTGTAAGCACAACGTTTCTCTACAATAACAACAAAAGCTGTGCACACAAGTATACAAACATACACATAAATAAAGAATCAAACACACACACACACACACAACTGGCCTAACGAAATCTCAGTATACAAATGCCCAAAATCCCCTCATTCGTACAGGGTTGCCAAAATTTTTGTTTTTTCCCGGTTTTGAATTCCCAAACTTGGCCTATCGTCCCCATTACTAATCTACTCGTGTGTTTTTCAAAAAGTCTTAATTTGTTGCATGGAGTTGTTATCCATTAGTACATTTCTATGTGTGCCACCATCGTTTGTTATTTACTCATGTAAATGCAAGATAATCCGGCTCATGTAATAAAAAAATACCTTTCTTAACGTTCATAATACATTTTTTTTATTATTTTTTAAATAAATAAATATAGCTGTCAATTTGAAATAAATCTCACCATAGTGTAGGTTACCTTACCCACATGATCATACAATATGCAAAGTGTGTTCTGACCAACTTCAACTTAGTAGGATGACTTCAAATAAAAACGATTGGGTTACACAAGTTGAAGTGTGTCAAAGACTATTGTTCTTTTGCATATTGATGACACATGTTCTTTTTAAGTTACAACTCAAATGTATTAAGTTGAATGTATATTTGTAATTTAAATGTAACTTAAGAACATTGAGTGATTCAAAAATCACTCAATACTAGATAAGTAAAATAGTATATAAGCAGAACATTTTTCACAAATAAATTAGACTTTAATTTACAACTTAGATCGGCTCTTCAGCCTTGTTTTATTTTATTGTCTAAGATCTTTTGGCACCTCCCTTGAGCGCCTACTAATTGAACTGGTCTCCCTGACAGCTGTTTAAACAAAACAAGAGACTATAGGGAAACCATCCACCTATACACACCCCGAACTCATCACAAGACGAACCTGCTGTCCTACACAGGACAGCACATGGCAATCCTGCCTGTTTTCTGCTACTAAACACACAAAATATTTTTTTCTGCCACTAAATACACAAAAATGTTTCCTGCCACTAACTAAAAGCAATAGCACTAGAAGAATACAAAAGGTGAACACATAAAGACAACACCACCAATAACAACAACAACACCAGCAACAAGGATAAACGTAAAAGGGCTGGCAAAAAACACCAAATGTACGGAGAACTAACACTGGCACAAACAACGTCAGCAAAACAAAACCATCAAAGAAAAAATTTAAAAATTCAAACAACAGAAATAAAAACAAAAGATTAGAATTTATAATTGGAGAAACCACAAAGATCAGTCACTAACAAAGAACATGCAATATCACTAGATCAAATAATTACTCTTGTAACAATTCTAATATTTCTATACATAGGCTATAAAATTAACAATTATTTTAAAAGTTACGTTATAAAACATACGTCCAGGAATAACAACGCAATAACAAACGTTTAAAACAAACACAAAGATTTTATCATAATGATAGGTCCAATATAGGGAAACCCAATTAGAAAAATAAACCAATTGTAAAAGACGAAACAGTATACTTTCTATACAAGATCTTTTACTGATTTTAATAATTGTAATATTTATATTGAACAAAATTTTAAATAACTTTGAACACTACATAATTAAACATAGAAATGTAAAGCTTATTAATACAGTATAAATCAAAAACAGATCTCTAAAACGTGAAATAAAAATACCACTTAAATGGAAGAAAACATTTCTAAATTAAAAGAAGTATTAAAAAACTTAAAGAAAAGTCCAGGCAGAACATGTACAAAGAAAACCGTACAGGCAAAATTAGAATACATCGAAAATATCAGAAAATATTTAACTTAAGCGGAGGTGTCCAAGATGTTACGAGCAAGTGGATTAGGATGAGACTCGAGTTTTGTTAAGTATTTGCCTGCGTATTTTTTAATTTCTTCAGTCACTAGTGGCATATTTAAATCACGATGAAAATTTGAATTTTTGATGTACCATGGAGCCGATGTTATTAGTCTTAAAATCTTGTTTTGCCTTCGTTGGATTCTCTCTATATTGGAAGCTGAAGCAGTACCCCATAGCTGTATTCCGTAGCACGATATGGGTTTCAAAAGCGACTTGTATATTAAAAGTTTACAATCTAGACTGAGTGTTGAATTTCTACCAATCAGCCAATGTATCTGAGTTAATTTAAGTTTCATTTGTGTTAGCTTTGAGTCAATATGGTGTTTCTATGTAAGCCGTCGATCAAGGTGTATACCAAGGTATTTTACATGTGAATGTTGAGGAACAACTTGATTGTTGATTCGAATTGGGGAACAAGTATCTCTTCGCAGGGTAAATGTTAGCTGAACACACTTTTGTTCGTTAACTTTAATTCTCCATAAGTTTAACCATAGTTCCAGCTGTGTAATATGTTCTTATAGATATCGGGAAGCCTCGTGAGGGTTTTCGTGCATACTAAGGCAGGCTGTATCGTCGGCAAATGTAGATGTATGGATATTGCTGCTCAAAGGCATATCACAAGTATAAATCAAATACAAAACTGGCCCCAATATGCTCCCCTGTGGCACACCGGATGATATAGATTCGGGCACACTCATGAAGTCTCCTTCAACAACCGTGAACTTCCGGGTAGTAGTATAACTTTCCAATAGCTTCAGAAAATTTATTGGTAGATATGATTTCAATTTTAAAATAAGGCCTTCATGCCATACTTTATCAAATGCCTGAAAAACATCAATGAAGAGGGCAGAACAATATTTCTTTTCTTCAAATGTTCTTCTTATAAATTGAACCAATCTATGCGTTTGTTCAATGGCGCTATGCTGACTCCTAAAACCAAACTGATGGTCTGGTATGCACCCACTACCAATTACAACTGGGGACCATTTTTTCATGAGCAGTTTTTCGAAAAGTTTAGACATTGTTGATAGTAGACTTATTGGCCGATACGATTCAGCCTTTGTAAGGTCTTTGCCCGGCTTTGGAATCATTTTGACCTTGGCAAGCTTCCAGAGGTGTGGATAATACTCAAGTCTTAATATGGCATTAAAAATAAATAGAAGGATTATAATTGCAATACGATGAAAATTTGAATTTTTGATGTACCATGGAGCCGATGTTATTAGTCTTAAAATCTTGTTTTGCCTTCGTTGGATTCTCTCTATATTGGAAGCTGAAGCAGTACCCCATAGCTGTATTCCGTAGCACGATATGGGTTTCAAAAGCGACTTGTATATTAAAAGTTTACAATCTAGACTGAGTGTTGAATTTCTACCAATCAGCCAATGTATCTGAGTTAATTTAAGTTTCATTTGTGTTAGCTTTGAGTCAATATGGTGTTTCTATGTAAGCCGTCGATCAAGGTGTATACCAAGGTATTTTACATGTGAATGTTGAGGAACAACTTGATTGTTGATGCGAATTGGGGAACAAGTATCTCTTCGCAGGGTAAATGTTAGCTGAACACACTTTTGTTCGTTAACTTTAATTCTCCATAAGTTTAACCATAGTTCCAGCTGTGTAATATGTTCTTATAGATATCGGGAAGCCTCGTGAGGGTTTTCGTGCATACTAAGGCAGGCTGTATCGTCGGCAAATGTAGATGTATGGATATTGCTGCTCAAAGGCATATCACAAGTATAAATCAAATACAAAACTGGCCCCAATATGCTCCCCTGTGGCACACCGGATGATATAGATTCGGGCACACTCATGAAGTCTCCTTCAACAACCGTGAACTTCCGGGTAGTAGTATAACTTTCCAATAGCTTCAGAAAATTTATTGGTAGATATGATTTCAATTTTAAAATAAGGCCTTCATGCCATACTTTATCAAATGCCTGAAAAACATCAATGAAGAGGGCAGAACAATATTTCTTTTCTTCAAATGTTCTTCTTATAAATTGAACCAATCTATGCGTTTGTTCAATGGCGCTATGCTGACTCCTAAAACCAAACTGATGGTCTGGTATGCACCCACTACCAATTACAACTGGGGACCATTTTTTCATGAGCAGTTTTTCGAAAAGTTTAGACATTGTTGATAGTAGACTTATTGGCCGATACGATTCAGCCTTTGTAAGGTCTTTGCCCGGCTTTGGAATCATTTTGACCTTGGCAAGCTTCCAGAGGTGTGGATAATACTCAAGTCTTAATATGGCATTAAAAATAAATAGAAGGATTATAATTGCAATACGTGGCAAATTCATCAGCATCTTGTTACTAATTCCATTAATACCTGGAGCTTTCTTCAGGTTGAGTTCACTAATTAGTTTCTGTACGTCATGCATCTTAAACTTTAAGGGTCGAGGGGGTAGAGCAACTACACTCGGTAAATCAACAGCAGCAGTACATCTGTTTGGGGTAAATACGGATTTTAAATGCTTTGCAAACAAGTTACCTTTTTCAGTATCACTTCTTGCCTAACCTCCGCTAGAAGTGCGCAGAGGTGGTTTAAATTCAACGGGTGTTTTAAGCTTTTTCGCAGCGCGCCACAAAGAGTAATTAGATGCTGGTGTGACATCGTGGTTTTCCATAAAATTTTTTAGAGATGCAGTTTTTTCATATGCAAGCAACTCTTGGAGTCGTTTAGTGCACTCTTTAAATCTGACTTTATGCTGGGGCGAGCTGTGCTGTTGCCATTCCCATCTAGCTCTTCTTTTTTCACATATGAGACGTTCAATATCCGTAGAATAAATTATATTGCACCCAGTGTGCGGGTGGGAGGTAGAAGCATGTTCAGCAGCCTGCTTTATATTTTCGTTAAGATTCGCAATGTTAGATTCAATATCATCGGATGTTCTTAGCATTATGTTTTCCGTGCAATGACTACTAAGATATTTTTTGAATCTCATCCAATTAACACGATTGATCATCTTCACATATGGGTGAGGTAAATCACTTCTTAGTGGGTTACAGATTGTAACGATAGTGGCAGAGTGATCGGAGGAGAGATCTAGGGAAGTTTCGACATGAACTAAATCTCTAGAAATACTTTTCATGACTCCAAAACCTATAACATCCGGAATTTTTTGTATGTCTGTAGGCCAGTAAGTGGGCTCTCCACTTGAAATGACGTCCAAGCCCATTTTTTAAATTGTATTGAACAACGCTCTTCCTCTAGGTGTAATAAGGCGTGAACCCCAGAACGTATGTTTTGCATTGTAGTCTCCAGCTACTACGAAACAAGGCCCAAGAGATTTGTAGAAATCCTCGTATTCATCCTAAGTGATTGAGAATCTTGGAGGAGAGTAAATTGATGATATAACGAAATTTGGAAAAAAAATTTCAACACAAATATTAGTTGCTTGTAAATGTTCTGCACAGATGTTATCAAGATTATAGTACTTGAGTCTTGACTTTATTAAAATTGCTGATCCACCCCATGATCATCCTCTCGGGTCCTTAGTATCATATAAGGTGTAGCCATTCATTTTAAAGAGGCTTCTCGAAGTCAAATGAGTCTCAGAAACTAACATTACATCAATATTTTTTTCCGAAAGGAAGTGCTCGAGCTCATTTTTGTGTTGGCGAATGCCGTTTGCGTTCCAGAAACATATTTTTAACGTGTTCATGGCTTCTTAATTAATGCTTGAAGCAGAGTATTCTGCATTCGCAGCATTTCTTGCATCATGCTAGTCATATTTGTAGTAAAGTTGTTTATAGTTTGCACCAGATTATCAATAGTGACTTCAAGACGACTGAAATTAAAGCTTGTGTTAGCATTTGTTGAATTACTTGGTGGGGACACTTTCTGCATGGGAAAAGAATTTGTCTTAACAGCATCGGCATGTGGTACACGTGAAGTACTTGGTTGGCTCATTGTAGGAAAATTGGCGGAGAAAGCGTTTGCTGATTGAGCTGGAGCTAATTTAGGTTTTTGTCCCATTGTCTTTTTAACGAAAGAATATACAGGACATCGTCTGTAGTTAGCAGTGTGATTACCTCCACAGTTACTACATTTTTTTTTTAGCTTGATCTTTTGCCTTCGTACAGCTAGCAGAACCGTGCAATTCACCGCAGATAACACAAACTGTAGGTAATTTGCAGTAAGTTTTTGTATGGCCATATTCTTGGCAATTGTGGCACTGTACGGGACCTGAACGCTTACGTGGCTCTTCAACTGTGATTTTTCGGTGCAAGAGAAACTTTACGCTATAAATTGGATGGGTTTCATATTTTTTCATTTGTATGTCATTCGGCTCCAGTTCGACCCGAAATAGGGGTTGGGGGAACTTTTCTCCGTTAATTATATTAGTAACATTTTTAACCTTAAATCATTTGTCGATAAGAGCATATTTTACTTCATCGGGCTCAACATATGAATCTATGCCCTTTAATACTACTTGTAGGCCTTTAGCACTTTTAAGTTGATAGGTGTAAAAATTTGTTTTGTTTTTTCAAATTCACTAATAATTTTCCGGAAATCTTTTTCATCATATATTTGGATCTTAGTTTCATCAATATTACCTCGTTTAATTTAAATGATGTGAAAAGTATTTTCACCAATGGCCGACAATAGTTTTTTTAAAAGCTCGTTGGAGTTTTTTTTCTCTCAGATAGATTGGTGGTGGCTTAAAAGACTTTTGCGATAATGCAGCGGGCTTGTCGTTATTTTCTTGCAATAGTGAAAATCGATTTTGACAATTAGTAGATGATGCGCTGTTATCCCTAGACATCTTTGGAGCAGAAGAAATTTTTGAAGAATGTGGGCTTCGCTCACGCTTTACCACAGTTTGTACCTATCCATTCCGACTTGGACCTTGGGCTTAGTGCAACTGTTATCTCTATTGATAACCTTGTTAAGTGATGTATACGAGCCCGAAGGGGATGATATCACTGACTTATATGAAGAAGTACTAGGCAATTGTAATGTTAGCGAATCACTAGTTGGCATTGGACAAAGCGAATTTGATCGCTGACGAAAAAGTGGCTTTGCCGTTAGAAAAAGACTATCATCAGATTTTTTATTTTTATTGTTAACATTAAGAGCTTCAGAACTCACAGTAAAATATGCATTTGCGGGTTTTGTTTGTTTTTGTTTTTTGTTTCTTGCTATGTAAAAAAAATATCAGCAATATTTGCTTTGCTTATTTATCAAAGTTAATATGTATTACTGTTATTATGTATTACGAATATTTTTTGTATGATTTTTTGTTTGTTTAATATGTATATGAAAAAAACTCCGCTAAGACGTCTGTTCACTATGAAGGTTCAGCGAGAAGAGGGACTTTAACGTCAAGTTTTACATTAAGAACTTTCAGTTAAAGTTCACGTTAACTCTTAATCAAGTTTTGTGAAAATGTACGTTATACGCACATATTTCGATTTTTTTTTCATTTTTATACACAAAAAAACCAGAATTATATTCAACAAAAAATTTGTCATTAACTAAATACAATATTTATCATACCCGAGCATTTTAAAATATCATTTAATTTAATATGTTTGTATTAGTGTTTATCGTGCTTGTTGATTCACACAACGCGCTCATGTGCTACTGTTCTTGTTTATTTTGATTGCTCATGTTGTCTACGCGTAAATGCCGACAAGAAGCCGAAATATGCCGTGGCTCGTTTTTTACTCAACAAAGTTACGAGTATTTGTTTAATTATATCATAACGCAATGCGCACATGTAGAAGAAACATAAGAAATCATGTTTTGCATGTATTCATTATTTGCGTATCTAATAGCGATTTGTTCTTTAGCTGAGTGGTAAGAACGTTAGTCTATTAGTCAAGAGGTTGCCGGTTTAACTCATTCCCAAACACATTTATAGCGACAAATATGTTGCATATCGAGTATGTTACATGTTTTATATTTCTGTGTTCGTTTGTACAAAAAATACAACTTTGGGAAAATTATTCAATTTCTTTTTTGAATATGTTGCATGAAAACATGTAAATATGTTACATATTTTACCCTCACTTTATTTTAGGTGAACATACTGACCCTTTTTACAACTGTGGTAACCAAGGTTTTATTTTGCATTTCATGTTTATAATTTCGAGAGAATGTTTCTTAAAGACAAAAATAAAAATTATTATTATAAAAATTAAAATAAATAAATGTTTATTTAAATATTGTGACTGTTTTAATTTTTTTTAGAACAAATTAGTGATATCAATTGTGTTTGAAAATCATTAAAAATTAGTAACTATTTTATTAAGCTTGAGGTCTTTTGTTTTTTAAATAAAATTAACACGACACGCCTTTGTGTAACTTCGTCAGGTAATAATTTTTTGATTTAAAAAATAATTTGTCATAATAATGTGTGAAAACCCTCTCAAATAGCATTAAAATTCGCCAAGTACATTAATGATAAAATGTAACCGTTGTAAATAAAAACAACTAATTTTGTTCGATTGTAATACTAGAATACGAGGTTTGTTCAAAACTTATCGCGAATTTTAAATTTTCGCGGGTTACGTATATTCGAACTTTGATTTTTTATGGTGTTATGTTGGTACTCATGTCTCTCACTTATGAGGCGAACGGTGTAGAAAAGCAAAAGGGGTAGAAAAAAATAAAATTTTTCGTTCTCCGAGTTTATTTTTTATTCTCAGATCGCATTTTATGTGCATAAATGTAAAAAATAATTATACTCAAAATATATTTTTTGCTCATAAACCGTTTCAAAATTTGTGTTTGCTCGCAATTATATATATATTTATCTAATTATTTTGGTGTTTTCTTCTAATGGCAAGCATCAGGAAATAGACAATGACTAACAATGATTTAATAATTAAAGATATTACTCCATGAGTGAATAAAACACTGTATGTTAAATTTTACTGAAAAACTTAAGAAAAGTATGTCATATTACATACGAATATGTCAAGTTTTAAGTAACCTACTGTAGCTTCAATAAAATAATAACTGCTGTTGTATTTAGGAAAATTATTTTGGTTTACAAAAGCTTTACAAAACAAATTTTTTATGAACATTTGTTTGCCATGCAATTTGTAATCCAAAATCATTTTTTTCTGAATGATACCTTAAATGTTTTAAATTTATATTTCTTTAAATTTAATTAATAAATTTGTAGATTTTCGTATAGGAAGAATTTTTAACATGTAGGGAAAATTACTTTTTGTTTAAACCAACTGGCAACACTGATACGATTTTGGGAAGAAAAGAAATCAAAACTAGAAACATGGAAAAAATCATCGTACGAATGTAAAATGTTTTTAGAAGCAACGTTTAAAGAGAATTTAAAATAAAACAAGATTTTTAAATCCTCGTATGCATTGGACCTTTGACTACGATTATTTTATTTTTTTCAACTAAGTACAGTAATCAGCAGAGAAACAAAAAGTAACAATTTGCATGTAAGCAAAAAAGTTAACTTCTCCTCCTCTCCACTTAATACTATTTCCTTTATGTAGTTTGTTTTTTTAATATCTTTTTTTTTTATTTGTTTATTGTATCTTCAAAAATGAAATAACAATAAGTATTCAAATCTTAAATCTAAATATAATTATTAGGCCCGACCAGTGTCGGACATAAACAAGTGATAGTGATAGCTAATAATACATGAGTCGTGCAAAGCAAAAAAAAATTTTTTTTCAAGCATTTTCATCTAGAGTGCTAAGTATTAGAGCCCTTGTGTCCAGTGAAGTTCAAGATATTACGAGCAAGCGGATTACGGCCGTGATACACTATCATACAAAGTCGTGCGATCTACGAAAAAATACAACCCTAGTATGACGGAGTTTATGAAAATTTTCAAAATACAATAACAATTCATCACACCAGGGTTGTATGTTTTGAAACTTTGAAAATTGATTCGGACAAGTAGTAGGGGATTGCCGGTTCCGCGACAATTAAAATTGTGATTTTTTTTAAGTTAGAAAAATAACTTTTTATTTAATCATCAACATTACAATAAAAAAAATTAATTTCTATATAAAAACACTTTATCCATAGAATTTAAATTTCGGCAGTTTTTGTACGTAGAGAACCTTTACGCACTAAAAAAAGAGAAAAATAAATAATCAAAGATCACGATGAAAGTTAAGTTTTGTTGCTTAGTGTAATTTAAACAAACATTAAGTACTTTTTTTTGCTTTAAGCCTGGTACTCTGTTCAACATTTCACGCGAAATGCTGTCAAAATACATATAAAAAAAATTGGCACTAATTGTTCATGAAAAAATGTTGCAGATATAGTACTCTGTTTATCTTGAGAAAAACGTATGAAATGTATCTTCAACATTTTAAGTTTTCATGAGGAATAAGATAGGTGGCACTTATTTCGCATGGTATTTACAACAAACATATGAGGCGTTTTTAAAAACATAAAAAATTGTAGCATAGTTTCAGAGCTAGTTAGTATTGTTTACATGCCAAATTTTTCGTATGAAATAATCAATGTTGCTCATTATTTTTCACAAATTTGAACAGAGCACTATGCTTAAACCAGTAAAAGAAACTATAACTATTATTATTTAATGTATATAATATTCATATGTATAAAGAAATTATTATTTATTCATACTAATTAGTACTGCTGGTAGGTTGTTTGGTTTCAGATTTTTACAATTCCAAATAACCTAAGTGACATAACATAAGCTTTGTTTAGAAAAACAAAATTTTCTCAACCGATATATATTTCTGATTTAATTTTAATCAAAATATATGATTTTTGTTTCAATATGAAAAAATGTTGCAGATATAGTACTCTGTTTATCTTGAGAAAAACGTATGAAATGTATCTTCAACATTTTAAGTTTTCATGAGGAATAAGATAGGTGGCACTTATTTCGCATGGTATTTACAACAAACATATGAGGCGTTTTTAAAAACATAAAAAATTGTAGCATAGTTTCAGAGCTAGTTAGTATTGTTTACATGCCAAATTTTTCGTATGAAATAATCAATGTTGCTCAACATTTTTCACAAATTTGAACAGAGTACTATGCTTAAACCAGTAAAAGAAACTATAACTATTATTATTTAATGTATATAATATTCATATGTATAAAGAAATTATTATTTATTCATACTAATTAGTACTGCTGGTAGGTTGTTTGGTTTCAGATTTTTACAATTCCAAATAACCTAAGTGACATAACATAAGCTTTGTTTAGAAAAACAAAATTTTCTCAACCGATATATATTTCTGGTTTAATTTTAATCAAAATATGTGATTTTTGTTTCAATATTGCAATATTTCAATAGTTCCAATTTTATAACGTTTTTGTCTCTCCTGTAAACTTTTGAAAACTGCAGATAGGTTATTTCGTCTTTAAGGTGACGATAATACGAGGTGTGTTCCAAAAGTATTGCCGAATTTTGAATTTTCGCGGGTTACGTATATTCGAATTTTGATTTTTTTGTGGCGTTATGTTGGTACTCATGTCTCTCACTTATACCGACAATTTCCGCCATTTTCAATGTTCAGTTAATTGTTGACAGCTAATTTGCTTATTATTACCCCTCTCAAATTAAAGATCGATCTTTTTAATGAGGATTTCCAAAACATTTGAGGGGTGTAGAGATCACCGTTCGTGAGCTGGACAGTGTCTAAAAAAATTATATTTTTGAAGTTTTTTTTTCATATTTTCGAATTTTCTCGTAAGACAACATATTCAAAAACAATCATCGTCTCAAATATATTTTCCAACCGCGTCCAATGGTGCATTTCTTTACTATTCGTACCAATAACAATGCGTTATTCCATAAAAACTACTATTTTTAAATCTGGATTCACCCATTGTTTTTATATGCATGTAGTTTGACGTCTCTCTTCTTGAGAGAGAGAAAATATTTTTTTACGAACAACTCTTAGCTTGAATTTGTTTAATTTTATATTTTGTCCAGACAAAATCGAACCAAGCTATCAATTTTTTTAATTTTTCAGCCAAAGTTGTACTGAGCTGCCACATCATGTTATATAAATAATAAAAGCACAGAGTATACTTGCATTTATTAGAATAGAAATAAAGGAAAATTTAAAAATGAAACATATACATACATATGGAGTTGAACGACAGAATTGCATTAAACAATTAAAAAGATGTGTGTGACACAGAAAATTGTAATCATTTGCCCCTGTGATGCCACTTGTAAAATTAATAAGCTTCGTTTAAACATGTATTTCATATGGTAGCTTTGATTTTCCAGACAAAATGATCTAAATTGATGAATCGTGCAGCAGAAAACTCTCGGATACAAGGGGTGAATCCGGCTTAAGTGTTTTTATAGCAGTTGCTTCATATATTTAAATAAACTCTATTATTTTTTAAGCATTATTTTCTACTTCAGTAGACGTTGAAAAAAAATTTTCATTTTGTTGCCCATTGTAACAACAATTAGAAATAAAAAGCTGCTTGTCATATTTATCCAAAATACAGTCATAAACTTTTAATTTTGATAACGTGGCCTCTTTTAAAGTTAAAGTTAAATTTTAATTTTTTATGAATTTTTTATTGTTTCATTTTTTTTGATTATGTTATTTTATTTTTGTCTTACGTGAAACAATTTTAAATGTTTGTTGAACTATAGTGAATTTTAATCAGAAATAATTTCTTAGTCGGGAAATACCGATATTTTTCTGTTGTTTCACTTAAATCATCATGGGCACGTGAGAAATATATGTTCACTTGGCAATCACAGTTTCATATACTGGAAAGTAAATCAACTGTAGAAAGCAAAAACAATGTAACATAATATCCACTACATTAATACTTACATGTATATACCGACGGTACATCGAATAAGTAAAAATAATTTATGTGATGATCGTAAAAGATAAACAAGAATAGTTAAACATACTTAGGTAGAGTGACATATGTATATTTACTTAAACTCATTAATATTTTAATCTCATCAAGACTCAGCAGCAGTGTATGCGTCACACTTTTCAGTTGAATTGTATTGTAGACTTTGTTCTTAGTCAAATATTTTAATAAATTAAATAATATTTACTTATTATCACAAATTAGAACCACCTTGTTTTTTGTCCTTCTTTAGGAAAGTGATAGTGATAGAGAAGACAAGTGGTGAAGGAAGAGATAGAGGAAAGCTTCATTCTTTTACAACTCTACTTTTTTGCGCGTTTTTAATAATGCAGTGTTACAGCGCCTCTGATGTTAAATGGGGCGTATTAAATTTTTTGAAGCTGTGTTTAGTAACCATTTTATTGGTTATTTTACTTCGCCGATTATTATGCTACATAACGAAGGAGGGCACTCTGATGTTACATTAGGATTAGTATCTGCTGAAGCCGGTATAGTTCACTGACCAGTGGCTATGCCTTCATCACTTGAACTTTCCTACAATAACTGATACAAAGGGACACTAATGCACATCAGAAAAATGAGAGGTGTTGTTATTTAATGACTGTTGGATACCGGGTTCGAACCCAGGACTTTCGGTTTGTAGTCAACGTGCTAACTAATTCAGCCAACGCCACCTAGAGTAATATAACTTCGTGCTAACCTGAATAGAAAATGAAAAAACGGATAAATAAAAAATGAATAGTGATAATTACACATATATTTACCAAAGGTAAATCAATAATTGTATACACAATATAATCCTTTCTCATATTCCATTTCATTGAAAATTTGCGTTAAATAGCTGATGTTAATAACAATCTCTACCCCAGTAGATAGATTTGGGTGCTGATGAAGTGCGTGGCTGATCAGTAAAATATTGGTATTTCTCCCAGCTAATAAAGTCTAATTTAATTTTTCTTCTCTTCTTTAGAAACTCACATTAATTAATAAAAATATTTCATTCAATAAGAATTTAAATTACTGAACTTAAACCCTACTAAGAAATTATTTTTGTCTTACTTTATATGCAAATTTTATTAAAGTGCTGAATTAAATATATATTTTCATTTTCAAATACTCGTAAATCAATTTATGTTATTTTTAAGAGCAAATTTTTGAGTTTTTAGTGCATATTTTCAAGTTTTTAGTGCATTCTGAGTGCACATCCAAAACCTGTTTAGAACATATTTCTGGTTTCCCTGGTTATAATCAATAGAAAAAGCACATCAAACGAGCTATTTAATTCAGTTGGCTTATTATGGTATCATAATAAGCCCTGCATATAAAAATTAAGAATTCTTATATAGAAATTTTCTGAGATCAATTTAGTCGTGGACTGTATAAGTGTCGTTTAGATATGTTGTAAACTTAGCTAATGTTTATAAGTTTTGTATAATTTAATATCCATGAAGACAACATAGCTAAGATACGAAATAATTTTTAAAAAATTATGCTGACTCGTGTTTTTTAAACTCAAGTTTATTTTGTGTTATGCTTTTTTATATAAACTTTTCTTTTCACATTGCTATGGAATTGAAAGTGCAGTGTTATATGTGCTTTTGATAGGTTGTGAAAAAAGCTACTGCTGCATTGTCCCACATAAAATTATTTTGTGTTCCTAACATATTTTTTTTCTTTATTTATAGACGTTTAGAGCAAAATCTTATAACAGAGCTGCCATCTAAAGCGTTTGCGAACTTCAGACGTTTGAGACGTATTGATTTATCAAACAATAATATCTCAAGGATATCACATGATGCGTTAAGTGGCTTAAAATCATTAACCACACTGTAAGTATAGTGCAGCATAAGGTTATATATTTTTAAAAAGCTGTAGGCAGTGCGTCTAAAATAAAATTAGATATGAAAAAACCAATTAAGAAAGCATATGCAAATATATACAAATCTTTACTAATGTTATAAATGTGAAAGAGAGCTTGTTTGTTTATGAAAGCGTCACACGCCCAAACCGCTAAACCTCATAGTATTTCGTCCTCATAGTATTTCGTCCATGAGGCTGTTTTGCCCTTTGGAGATCACCCTTGTTCCTATTATAAAACACTTTTTAGTTGTTCCAGTCTTCAATCCTTCCTATGAGTTTTCCTCTATTGAACAGTCTTCTTACCGGGGACCTCAGATCCTTTAGATCTTTGGTCCACCATGAAGGCTGCTCTCTTTTCCTGGAAAAACCAATGAACAGGATTGTTCAAAACATTCTCTACAAGTATTACTGAAATATTCCAACTCCTTTTCCACAATTGTTTGTGTGTTTACACCCTGTTTGTGTGTTTACACCCTGTTGCTGTAATTTCAACAGTGGCGCTATAAGTGTCAAAGTTATTCTTTTTTTGGATTCCTATATAGGTCGCGTCTTTCCCCTGCAAAATTAAGACTGAATGATATCCTACTGTGGTCTGAAAACGTACAGTCTTTATCTACCATTCAGTTCTCTACCAGCTTTCTATCTCTGTTAGTTGGTGTTAAGTCTATAACCTCTTTCCTATCCCTATCTCACCTTGTTATCCGCGTTCTCTCTACAATCCTCTGAGGCCAAAGGCTTTCAAATGTTTGTCGTGAGAGGCGAGTTCTGCGCTACCAGTACCGACAGTATGGTCTCCATCGGTATCACGGGTGGTGGAAACCATGCTGTCACCACTGCCCGGAGAGGCAGATCTGAGGCAGGAATCACCTCCAGTTTCGCCTCCGGGCGAAGGTTGCCACACCCGTCAACGACGGTTTTAAGGAAATCAAATGGTTTCTTATTGCCGGAGTTGACAAGTTTGACACCTCTCGCCCAGTCCGCGTCATAAAATTGTAATTCCTCCCCTTTTTCTACACTGGCTACGCTGATTTCATAAATGCCTACCTTCCACCAGCTGCCACAGCTCAGGGTTAATCCTCCCATCCGGATCCTTCCTATCTATGACAGCTGCCCAAAGATCACCTTCCTGGCTCGTTGACTTTTTGTCCTTCTTTGACGTAAAGGGTATGTCGTCACCATATCTCGCTCTATTCGATGACTCCTTTCTGGGATCCCTAAGAGAGCCAGCTAGTTTGATAGCTTTCTTCTTATTACCTAACGGTGCCTTGTCGGTATCGACCATCGAGTACCTGATCGTTTTAGAAAACAAGGCACTGCCAAACTACTTTACTGCTACCTTATTTTTGGAGCTGGATGTGCCCGTCGATACAGCCCAAATACTTGCGAGGTAGAACCTGGACTGCGTCGATACTCACATCCTTCGTCAAAGGAGATGGACCCAGGATAACACTAACTGGGCCGTAAATTCTTTCGAACTTGTTAACGTCCTCCCTGTGCTTCCTGACCAGATGTCACTCCTTTACCGTATGCCATGTCTTCCAGAAAGTCCAGAGATTTCCTAGTGCCGTTCTTGTCTTTATCAGATTTTGTCCGACTATCCTTGTCAATGTTTCCTGCAAGGCGTACTGTCAGACAATTTTTCCTGAGGAATATGAATGCCCCTGAAATTTGACGGCTAGTTGAAATCAGTGTGATTTCCCTTTCGTCGTCCGACTCCAGTGACAGATCTCACAGCTTCTTATTGAGCATTTGAGTTCATCAACTCCCTCCAGTTCGTTGAGTAACTGACTCTCCTGCGTGAGCAAATTCTCATGAACGAGATTCAGCAACTGGTCTCCCCCAACTTATCGTCCGTGGAGTCAACGTCATCATCCTTTAGAGTAAATATTTTTGAAGTGTCTATTTTGTTCCCACGTGTATGTCAGTAAATGAGAGGGCCATCCGCGCAGTGACGGCGTGCCAGTAAATAAACCTTACGATTCATTGTTGATGGAATAAGTTCTAAATTACCCACGCCTTTACTTGATATGCACCCCCATTACATCACGCCACCACCACCATGATTAACTGTTGGTTTTAAACTCTTGGGACTCAGCGCTGTACAAAGTTTTCTGCAAACAACCTGACGGTGTTTTATGCCAAAGATGCAGAACTTGCTTTCATCCGTTAACAGAACTTTCTTCCTCTGGAGGATTCTTTATGTGTTCTTTAGCGAAAGCAATTCGCTTTTGTCTATTGACCAGCGAGACTAGCGGTTTTTTCCGGCTTCTGCAGTTGTAAATTAATGTTTTCAGCAATTTTTGATGCTGTTAATCTAGGGATTTCCTTCACCGATTGCACTATAACTCTTTTTTCGCGTTCATTTAATTTCGTTGGAGGACAAGAACGAGACTTTGACACTAAAACTCCAGTATATTATTTTTAAAATTGTTTATTACTCTCTGAATGGAGGCGTGAGTCAGTTCAGCAGCATTAATTTCTTTTTTGTTTGCCATAACTTCAAATTTATTGCAATTAGAAATCAAAAATTTTACCAAAATCTCTTTATTGATGAGTTTAAAACAAAACTGCAGTATTATAGTATACTTTTGCATACACGCAAAGTTGCCACCCCATTGTTTTTAAATAGCCAATTATTACCATACTTTGCAAATGCAAAAAGAAAAGACCTAACATAATTTTCAAATGTTTATCTATAAATAAAAATCAATTTCAAATGATTACTGTCGTTACGTACCACAAAAATATAATTTTAAAATATACAAAATAGTTTGTACTCAGATTTATGCAGCCTAGTGTATATTAAAGGAGTTGTTCTTCCATACTCCTCAACAATCATTACGATCTTGTAGCTTGATTTATGTCACCACTTATCGAACTAACTGTGCAATGAATGATCCTTGGATAAGATTATACTGCTGTTTCAATGAAATGTCCCATTTTATTGATTTCTCATATAATTTGAAAATTATAAAATGTAATATTATTGTTCACTTAAATAGCTAATTTTTTGTAATTAATGTTTTACTAAATTGTATGTTCTATATCAGTCTGTATGGAATTTTTCTATAGACTTGTAATAATAATAATAATAATTAAAAAAATTGTTATACATAAATATGTTTATAAAAATATAGGAATCGGTTGACCATGAATTCCATTTCTAAAACTTCAAATTTGAGGCATCCGATACACATTTTAATTCTATAAGAATCAGTGAATTCTCAAATCAATTTTACGAAGCCTTTTGAAGATAAGGCACAAACCCGACCGACGAGTCTTACTGAGGTTACCAGCTGTTTACATGTTGAACTCGATGACCTTAGTAGTTAATTTTTTTTTAAATCTAAGCTCACCAAGTTTGGCTTTTTATTTAATTATGCTGTGAAAACATAGTTTCGGCTACAGCTGAACTATCTGACAAAGGCAATAAATTTCTATCGAATTAAAAATTGTGTCAAAAGTGTTTTGCAGCAAACGCAATATAAATAACAAAGTTAATAATAGTAAAAAGTGATTTGCAAATTTATCAAGTTATATAGAAAAATATTCACATGTATGTATTATTATTTTAGACAAGAAAAGTAACCAAAGTGAAAAAAATATTCTACATTGGGAAAAAGTTCCCAATTTTGGTTATAAATAACCAAAAAAACGGCAGGTTTATTTACAACACAATTTTCTCGTTTCAGGCCAATTTTTTATGTTAAGCAAAGCGTTAACCAAGTGTTAGGACATTCTGTTACGTATTTTAGACTTAAATAAGATAGAGGTAAAACGCGATCTACATATTTCTGCGTTTACATACGGAAGTGACAGAAGTTTGATGGGAATTCAATTTCTGATAATGTCTCCAACGCTATTAGATTTTAGTTCTGCCCGAAACTCGATAGTGTACTCAATATTTTTCCATTGCATTAAGTCACTCCTTTTCCATTCATTGTATACAATAGACAAAATTTTGCTTTTACTTGGGTAAGTACTTGCATTATGTCTTCTTTGTTGTGTGGTAAAATACAAAGGTCAAAGGATGCGTATTTCTTCAACCAAAATTTGTACAATCTTAGTAGAATTTTTTGAAATGCTTCATTTAACTTCAGAGCTTATGTTTGGTTCAGCGCCACCGCCTCGAAACAAAAAGCTCCGAAAATGTTTTTAAAAATGCATTGAGCACTAACTTCAAGATTGTTTGCGTCGAAAATTTTAAAAAGTACTGAGTTGACAACGCTAGTAGTGTTCTAGCCTAACATGCGAAGATCCTGAGATGTACTACTAATTCAATGCGCGAGCAAAAAGTATTTGACGAATGTAAGTTGTAAGTAAAGTTTTCAATTGCATAAAAACAAAATAAAGCATTGGAAGTTAATCTAATAGTAGATATAAAATTCTGCTCTAAAGAGCAATTTTTTTATTTATATACATACGAAGAAGGCATGACGTATGAGTTTCTTTCTGCGCATCTTATATGCATTCAGAATATACCCGGTGAGCTACCAAGTGGGACATCACGAACAGAACTCATGTGACAGCGAAGCAGGTAGGTAAGCGAGAGTTGTGATCTCTTTCTCTTACCAACCTGCTTCCAGGTAGACGAATATTTTTGCTGAGCTATTACTAGGGACTCGAGAAGAAGAGCATGCGGTGGATCAGCAATTCTAATAAAGTCAAGACTCAAGCACTATATTCTTGACAACATTTATGAAGAACATCTAAAAGCAACAAATATCTGCATTGAAAATTTTTGTACATCATCATTTTTGATATCATCAATTTACTCCCCTCCCAGATTTTCAATCACTGAGGATCAATACGAGAATTTCTACCAATCTCTGGGCCTTCGTAGCACCTGGCGACTACAATGCAAAATATACGTTCTGAGGTTCGTGTCTTATTACGCCTAAAGGCGTAATAAGGCGTTGTTCAACAAAATTTCAATAATGGGCTTGGACATCATTTCGAGTACGGAGCCCACTTACTGCCCTACGTACTTTGGCGTCATGAAAATATCTCTTAATTCATGTTGAAGCTTCCCTAGATCGCTCTTCCGATTATTCTCCCACGATCGTTACAATTTGTAACCTACTAGAAGTGACTTATCTCACCCATATGTGAAGATGATCAATCGTGTGGATTGGCTGGGGTTCAAAAAATATCTCAGTAGTTAGTGTACGGAAAACATTAAGCTAAGAACATCCGAAGATATTGAATTTAACGTTGCTGTTGCGTTGACAACTGTTTGTAAATGATGAGCACCAAAGGTTTCCTTTGGAGCTAAGAGTGGTTAAGCAATCAAGAAAGTTAATTTTTGTTTGCCTGCTTTTCTTTATTTTTGCCAGTCTTTTATACAAATTTTAGTTTCTTACGTCTACATTAAAACTAATAGCAATGTACAATTTGAGCACTTTTAATAAAGCCTGACTTTGCATATTACCATTTATTGTAAATGATTGAATTAATTGAATAAGACTATATAAAGTATATAAAGGCAAATGACTTTTTGCAATATGAAACTTATTAAGTTGTAAACAAAACTTTGTTAATGAACTTAATATACAACATAAGCAGAATTTGCCTTAAATATATTTTTATAATAAACCATTGGTTAAATGAACTTAAAATACTACATAAACAAATTTTATATTTATTATAATAAAAAAGAAAGGAAGGTATTTGTTCAAAAATACAACTTCTATTAATAATAAAAATAAGTAAAACAATTAACTAAGGTATTAACATTCTCCGCCTGGTTGAGCAGTCAGCGAAAACCTCTAGTGTTAAACTTCAGAAGTAGAATGACTTGATGTTGCCCTTGGCGGTGCCGGTGTGAAGTTGATTGAGGCGGTTTTAATGCATTTGACTCGAAATTGCCAGGCAGTAAGTGTTCGAATTATGATTAAAGATAGAAGCAGAGCAACGAAGCCTATGCTTGGGTGAATTGCTCGCTGATTTATTTCAAGTGAAGAACTCTTAATGTGCCTTAGTTGTTTTTGAATCTTGGTAAACTGATCCAATTTGGTATCCAAGACGAGGTTTGGCTGTAATATTTTCTTGACTTCAGAGGGTTTTCCTATTGAGGTGATATTACCGAATGTTGCATATGAGTTGCGCAAAGTAGTGACACTAGTTTCGTGTCCACGAATGGTAAGAGATTTTGCTTTTATTATACAAGCTGAGTTCATTGTCATGATACCAGAGGTATTGATCTGTATGTGTATGATATCAGTGCCGCAGAATGCAGTTAGTTCTATAGGAATTTTTGTTGCATACAGCCATTGGTTTACGTTGTGCAATGGAATATAAGAGATATTGTTCTGGATATAGTCAAAATTACAATGAGGGGATGTTTTGTTGTTGAAGAGAGCAATTTTACAGGAATAACTGCCGGAATCCTTGACCATTTGTATTTGCAATATTGGACATATGTATATGTCGATCATGACAACAGTACATTTATTGAATTGAAGTAGGTGTAGTGCAAGATATTCATCGCGGTGTTCGTTAACAGCAAGATATTCAATGCTGGTTGTTATGACAATGGTCGTATTGTTTATTTGTGTTGGTATTGCAATGACCTTGTAAAGTTGAAATTTTTTTTGGTCCACGAATGGTAGCTCCATACCGAAAATTACATTTTTGTTAGTTACTGTGCCTTTAACATTCATAATTTTGTATAGGGCTAGCAAGTCGGTGTCTTCAACTGGTAATGCACGGCCCATGGGAAGGTGTCCTTTAATTTTAGCAAATCTCTGATCTTAACTGCTTTGGTATGAGGATAAGTGGGCTTATATTACCGTGGTTCGTATGCGTGAGGGCAGCGAACCATCTCTGTTTCAATTCGTTGCAAATCTGAGGCAAGTGTATTTGGTTTAATTGCCAGAGAAATTAAATTTTGGACTTGTCATAAATTTGAATTCTCATTTTATTATTTAGATCTTGATAGATGGTTTTCTTGACCTCTGAAAAGTGCACTTTAGTATTGTTCTCGCTTTGCTTAAGAATGTTAATGGTAGAGTCTATTACTGAAGTTTGGTTTTTCAGTAACAGATGTAGATACTCTTCGTTTTGCTTTACGTTAGTTATAGTTTGAGCCATTTGTTCTGCATAATCTGAGTCCAGGACTCCGAATAGAGCGTGGGCCATATTCCCCACAACATCGAGTGCAGCTCTCGGATTTCTTTTTGGAGTTAAAAGGTCTGATTCTTAAATCAGATTGTCCCAAGTATGTTGAAGTTTATTGGAAAGCATTTCACATGATTCAAAGGCTACCGATTGCTTGCAGAGCCTTGAAAATGATGTTATACCAGTTTCCAGAACCTTATTCCTATCCCAAATTGGTGTTAAATCGTAGTATATAATGAATTTCCAGGTAGCTGTTATCAACCTTGTCGAGCCCATGCCTTCGAAATACAACCCTGGATTTGAAGAAAATTCTGTAACATTGATTGGAGAGGCTAATTATATCGGCAGTAGAAGGAGTGAAACAAAAAGCATATTGAAGACTCCTAGTGAGGCATATGACACTACCTTTCGTTTTGGCTGTATAGTATCACTTTCAATTGAGCTTTGCCTTTTTTGTGAATGCGAATTGTCTTTGAACAAATGTGCCAGTCTGTGTATTGGCCTCTTGAAAATTCCCTTTGCTGTTTTAACGTCGCAGACCCTGATAAGTCCATCATCTCCCTTTTAAATGCGGTTAATTCAACCCAATGGCCATTGTAGCACTGCAGTATTATCTTCCTTAAGAATAACAAGCATGCCCTCAATGACCTTCGGTGAAGGAGATTTCCATTTCCCCCTTGTTGAAGCTCATGTAGGTAGTTTTGCGTCCATTCCTTCCAGAATTTGCGTTTGATTTCTGACGTTATTCTCCATCTTGCATCTAACGATATGCTTAGAGACTGGGCATTTACATCTACTGCTGATGTTAAGGGTTCTCCTACTAGAAAGTGATCTGGGGTAAGAGCATGGAGATCATCGTAGTTTGATGAGAGAGGGATCAATGGTCGTGAATTCAAGATTGCTTCTATTTCGATCACTATTGTTTCTAATTCTTCATACGTGAGTGATGCAGCTGACAAGCTTCTCAATAAAAGATGTTTTGCGGATTTGACAACCGCTTCCCAAAGCCCACCAAAGTGAGGAGCTCTTGGTGGAATGAATTTAAAACTTATTGATTTATTGCTGCATACTCGTGTAATTTTCTCTTACGCTGATTGAGAGTATATTGCTTCTTTTAATTCAGGAATTTTGTTGTTTGCTTCCGCGAAGTTAATAGCATTGTCACAATACAAAGTCTGACAGTGGCCTCTTCTACTGATGAAACGTCGTAGTGCGCCTATGAATGCTTCTGTAGATAGATTTGATGCGACTTCCATGTGAATGGCCTTAGTCGCGAAGCAACAAAATACTGCAATATAGGCCTTGTCTAGCCTTCTGTGATGAATCCAAATTGGGCCAAAATAATCAACTCCTGTGGTTATGAAAGGACGTACTGGGGTCACTCTATCTGCCGGAAGATTTCCCATTAATTGTTTGAAGAGCACCTGCCTAGCTTTGGTGCATCGTATGCATTTGTGGACGGTATTCGTGGCAGTGATTTCCCGTTCGTAAACCAGAACTGTGACCTGGATGTTGCCAACAACGACTGTGGGCCACAATGACTATTCTCTTCGTGTAGCTTGTGCATCGATAACTTTGTCATAAGGTGGTTATGTGTTAAAATCTCATGATGCTTTTCCTTGAACGATAATGTTGACTGCTCCAGGCGACCACCCACACGCATTATCTGATGCTCATCCATGAATGGGTTTAACGAGCCCAAGGGACTTGACTTATGTACGAGTGTTTGATGTGATAGCCTTTCTAATTCTTCCCCAAACTGGATGATCTTGATGATAATGTTCATAGCTTCTTCTAGTTCAAATGCATCGAGCGAACATTTGGTTGGGCGATAAATATTTTTAATTTCTAATAAATCTCAACATATAACCGATCGTGTGTTGAAGAGTTTTAATTGAGTTCCGGTGATTTATCTGATTTATAATGTCTTCATAATTTTGTTGCGAAGCGGATATTGTTAGAACATGCTTCGTTATTTTACTTTCTTCGTTGCAAGGTGTATCAGTAACTTGTGAAGTTGAGGTTGTCCATTCACTTTTATGTCCCGAAAGAAATAGAGGACCATAAAACCACATTGAATGTTGTGATATGTTTTCTGGTGCCACTCCTCGAGATATTGCGTCGGCTGGATTTTCTTTAGAAATAAAGTGCCGCCATTGATGTGAATCGCTTAGATTTTGAATTTTTGTTATCCTGTTTGCTACAAAGATGTGGAAGGATGCTGCTGACGAGTTTATCCAAGCAAGAAAAATTTTTGAGTCTGACCAAAAAAAATTTGCCGTATTTTGCAGACGAAGATCTTCTTTTACTCCATTTGTTAGCTCAAAACCTAATACCGCGGCGCATAATTCCAAGCGGGGCAACGTTTGCTTTTTGATGGGTGCTACTCGGGACTTGGAACATATCAGCCTGGTTAAAACAGTTTTGTCATTATATGTTGAACGAATGTAGGTTGCTGTCCCATAAACTCGTTCAGATGCATCGACAAACGTATGAATTTCTGTAGTGACTGGGTTTCCGTGTTTTAGTAGGAATCTATCTATCTTTATTTTGTTTAGTGTTTCTATATTTGTGCGAAATTTATTCCAATTATTCTGAAGATTCATTGGTAACTCGTCATCCCATGAAATCGGTAACTGCCATAGATCCTGCAAAAATATCTTGGCTTGTACAACTACCGGCCCAAAAAGTCCTAGAGGATCAAAAATCTTGGCTAGTTCGGAATTGACTATTCTTTTTGTTACCCTTGTGGCCGTTGGCTTTTGTGATCGTCCACATATTTGATCGGACTTTGGGAGCCATATCAATCCGAGTGTTTTAATTGAGCAATCTGAGGTTTCGTCTAAGTCCAAGTTAATTTCCTGGTCTTCAGGTGCAATTCCTCTTAATAACTGAGGATGATTTGAACACCACTTCCGCAGCTTAAAACCAGCTTCTCTTAGGATTGTGCTTAGTTGTCATTGTGACTCTAATTCTGTGCTTATAGAATCAGTTCCGATGAGGTAAGCATCCATATAAAAATCATCACGTAATATTATTGAAGCACCTTGTGGATATTTTGTAATGTTGTGATTGGCTAAATGTTAAAGGCATTTAGTTGCTAGGTATGGTGCAGAGGAGGTGCCATATGTTACAGTTTTAAGACGATAATATTTGATATCTTGATGCTTGATGACATCTGGTCGGTGTCATCGATTTGGATTTGCCGGTACATTTTCTCTATATCTACAGTGCACTCAATTCTGTGCATTCTAAATCGCAACAGAATCGAAAATAGTTCACTTTGTACGGTTGGTCCGGCATATATGATGTCATTCAGAGAGGAACCGCTGGATATTTTAGCTGATGCGTCAAAAACTACTCTTAGTTTTGTTGTTGAGCTGTCAAGTTTCAGTACGCAGTGGTGCGGCATGACGTAGTGTAAATCAGGAATGTCGTGTTCTTGGATTTTTTCCATGTGCCCCAAGTCCTCGTACTCCTGCATAAATTTGTTGTATCCTGTTCTAAGCTCAGGATTATGGTTCAATCGTTATTCCAATGCTAAAAATCGATTGAATGCCATTGTTTTAGAGTTTTCGAGAATGGATGGATTTTCTGCGAATGGCAGGCGCACAATGAATCTCCCGTTCTTGATTCTTTTTTACATTTTGTTCAAAATGGTCCTCGCATCGTTTCTCAGCCAAAGATAGTGCTCGTTCCGTAGTATTCGTGTCTTCAAAATTCCAGAATTTTTCAATAAGTTGGTTTGTTGTTTGCTCTTCTGGTGTAACCACTGCGCAAGTTACCAAGTTGTCGTTTCTTTGTTGTAATTTACCTGTAAAGATCCAACCCAAAGCTGTGTTTTATAGTATTGGTAGTTTTTGGTTGAAACTTATTTGTTGTGGGAGCATCAATTGATGGTAAAATTCCGCTCCCAGCAATATGTCAATTTTATCCATTTGATTGAAACATGGATCAGCTAATTTAATATTTTCAGGAAGATTCCAATCTGACGTGTCGAAAGATTTTGTAGGCTGAGGTGGTACAATGGTTGGAAGCACAAATGCTTCGATTCTGGTGGTATAGCTGCCTGAACAGGCATGTAATTCCATATTGATTCGTTGAGATACGTTTTGAATTTTACGACCTATTCCTTCAATGCACAATGAGGAATTTGAAGATTTCAATGACAGTTTGTTCAGTACGCGGGTTGTAACCAAATTCACTTGTAATCCAGAATCTAATAAAGCTCGGAATGTGCATGTGTGACCATTGGCTTCAACTGCCTTGCAGTAGCTATTAATACGTAAGTGTTGCCGATGAGCTGTTTGTTTGTTGCAGCTACGATTGGCTTATTTTCATTCGATGCAGACGCTAGTTTTTGAGTTTCTTGACAACCTTCTGCCGAAGTTGCTGAAGTGTTTCCTCTTGCTAATTCTAAGTGCAACAATGTGTTGTGTCTTTTTGTGCACTTTAAACAAAACCGTGACGTGAATGCCTTGGCAGCACGATCAGGGGGGGTATGTATGTATCATTCGAACGGAAATGCTTTCGAATTGTAATGTTAATAACATACACATTCGAACAGTTTTCTTTTCGAATCGAATTACATAATAACCCCCTTATTTAAAGCAGTTGACGCAAAGCTTTTTTTTTGTATCCATTGTAGTCTCCCAGCTGGGGAAATTTTTAGGAACTTTTTACAGTAATATATGGGATGCCCTGTTATTCCACATACTTTACAGTTTGGGGTTGATGTAGGTGCTGTTACAAGTTTGGCTCTATCCTTCCCCCACCAGATTCGTGAGACCTTCCGCGTGTTTCCAACGCTTAGATTTATAGAGCACCGTTTCGCTCTATAAATCTAAGCAGCTCTTTTAGACTTACGAGGTTCTTGTTGTTTTCTAGTGATTGCTCAAATAAAGTTTGAGTAGATTGATCTAGCTTCTTCAATAAATTGTAAACAATTATGGCGTCTCAACTGTCCACGGGCAGTCCTTGTGTCCTGAAACAATTAATGCATTCTTTAGTGACATCATGTATATTTTTTAGCGCTTGTGCCGTTTCGGTTTTCACTTGCGTATGAGAAAGCAAGTTCTTTAGTAGAGTTGTCACAATGAGCCTTTTGTTATCGTACCGAACTAATGTTTTTGGTTCGTCTGCTAGATGTATGGTTAAGTAAAACATTTTCTCAACCTCATTCATTGATGCATTATGGATTAGATAACTGCCGCTGAATTTCGGAATCTGAATTTTTGGTAGATGGGGTTGACAATGCTCAGTGCTACGTAGATTATTTTCGCTGACATTATTCACATACTGCTGTAACTCGCATTGGATTTTGTGCACCTCAGCTTGTATTTCGTAAAAGTCATCCAAGGTGTATCCATCTATTTCTTCTTCGTTAGTTAATTGCAATACCATGTAATAATTTGCCTTGATAATATGTTATCTATTGATCTCCCTCTGCCCTGACTTCATCAATAGTTCGTCTTAATGCTCTTGTCAATGCCCTCTGATTGCGAATAACCTTGCTTGTGACATTGTCAGGTTGTGTCTTTTCCTGCGTATCTCTGCTTGCGCATTCTATTTGTCTCACCGATGGTGTTGGTTTCTTCACTTTTTTACTTTCGGACTCAAATAGCTCTCTGTATTTCATTGTGTCGTCCGAAATACGCAAGTACTGGTCTGTAAAATAATTGTGTTGTAATGGTAGAATTGAGAGGCACCTTATTTAGTTGGCGATTGTCTCAAATTCTAGCCATGCCTTGTCAAGCTGCTGTAGACGCTCCAAGTAGTACCCTGAAGTTTTTCTTGTGGAAGAGTCTTTTTTGAAATGGCGGATTATTGCCTCTATTTGCTCCGCTGTCTTCTGTTGGGCTGCTACCAGGTCTTCAAACGTATCCATTGCTTATGTACAAGGAACGATATTTCCTACGATTGCTTCGTATGTTGATGTGATCCTATTTGTATTTTCAGGATCGTTTGTGTCACTAAAATGATCTAGCTTCGGACCAAATGTTTGTGTATTCTGATGATGGAATCCTGTATCTTGTGACA
The DNA here is from genome assembly GCA_936439885.1 of Nowickia ferox. Taxonomy (NCBI): domain Eukaryota; kingdom Metazoa; phylum Arthropoda; class Insecta; order Diptera; family Tachinidae; genus Nowickia; species Nowickia ferox. The sequence goes on along the minus strand of OW387024.1, from coordinate 50,902,619 downwards.
AGATCGTCGAGTTGAAATATAATTTCTGATGTTGGAATCCTGTACCTTGTGACAGGACCGTCGAGTTGAAATATAATTTCTGATGATGGAATCCTGTACCTTTTGACAGGACCGTCGAGTTGAAATATAATTTCTGATGATGGAATCCTGTACCTTGTGACAGGACAGTCGAGTGGAAATATAATTTCTGATGATGGAATCCTGTACCTTGCTATAGGACCGTCGAGGTCACCAAATGTAGCGTTGACAACTGTTTGTAAATGTTGAGCAGCAAAGGTTTCCCGTGGAGCTCAGAGTTTTAGCCCAGGTAGAAACACCATGTGCTGATATGAATTGAAGTAAGTCTTAGTAGAAACACGAAGACTGGTTAAACAATCAAGAAAGTTAATTTTTGTTTGCCTGCTTTTCTTTATTTTTGCCAGTCTTTTATACAAATTTAAGTTTCTTACGTCTACATTAAAATTAATAGCAATGTAAAATTTCAGCACTTGTAATAAAGCCTGACTTTGCATTTTATCATTTATTGTAATACTACGCTTAAAGTTAAATGATTGAATTAATTGAATAAGAATATCTAAAGGTAAATGACTGCTTGCAATATGAAACTTATTAAGTTGTAAACAAAACTTGATTAATGAACTTAAAATACAACATAAGCAGAATTTGCCTTAAATATATTTTTATAATAAACCATTGGTGAACTTAAAATACTACATAAACAAATTTTATATTTATTATAATAAAAATGAAAGGAAGGTATTTGTTCAAAAATACATACAACTTCTATTAATAATAAAAATAAGTAAAACAATTAACTAAGGTATTAACAGTTGCCAATCTTAACGTAAATATTAAACATGCTGCTAAACATGCCACTACCTCCCACCCGCAGACTGGGTTTAATAGAATTTATTCAACGGATATTGAACATCTCGTATGTGAAAAAAAGAGCTAGAAGGGAATGGCAACAGCACAGATCACCTCATAAAATCTGATTTAAAGAGTCCACTAAACGACTCCAAGATTTTCTTGCATTTGAAAAAACTGCATATCTTAAAAATTACCTGAAAGGCCTTGATGTTACATCAGCATCTCATTACTCTTTGTTGCTCTTTGTTGCGCGCTGCTAGATTGCTTAAAACACCCGTTGAGTTTAAATCACCTCTGCGCACTTCTACCGGAGGTTGGGCATGAAGCGATACTGAAAAAGGAAAAATATTTGCTAAGCATTTAAAATCCGTATTTACCCCAAACACATGTACTGGTGTTGTATATTTGCCGAGTGTAGTTGCTCTTACCGCTCGACCCATAACATTTAAGACGCGTGATGTACAAAAACAAATTGCTGAACTCAACCTGAAGAAAGTTCCGGGTATTGATGGAATTGGTAATCAGATGCTGATGAAGTTGCCATTTTACGACTAGAATATTATCCACCTAGCTGGAAGCTTGCCAAAGTCAAAATCATTTGGTTTTAGAAGTCAGCATAGCACCATTGAAAAAACTCATAGATTGGTCCAATTTATAAGAAGAACATTTGAAGAACAGAAGTATTGTTCTGCTCTCTTTGCTGACGTGTCTTTTTTTCATTTTTCATTTGATAAAGTGTGGCATGAAAGTATAATTTTAAAATATAAGACATACCTACCAATAAACGTTATAAATTTTTTGAAAAGTTATATTAATACCCGTAAGTTCACTGTTGTGGAAGCAGACTTTATGAGTACGCCCGAAACTACCTCATCTGGTGTGCCACAGGGGAGTATACTGGGGCCAGTTTTGTATTTGATTTATACCTGTGATATGCCTTTGAGCAGTAATATCTACACTTTTACTTTTGCGGATGATACAGCCTTCCTTAGTATGCATAAAAACCCTTACGAGGCATCTCGATATCTTCAGGAACATATTACCCAGCTGCAACTATGGTTTAAGTTATGGAGGATTAAAGTAAATGAACCAAAGTGTGTCCATATAACTTTTACCTTAAAAAAAGATAATTGTTCCCCCATTAGAATCAATAATCAAATTGTTCCTCACCATTCACATATGAAATACCTTGGTATACATCTTGATCGACGGCTTACATGGATTGGAGGAAATTCAACCCTTAGTCTAGATATATACACTTTTGATATATTGGGTGTTTTTTATTGAGGTATAGAACTTTAAGTTGGCATCACTTTTTTAACTGGCGGCCATTTTGTCAGCTGTCAAGTGATTAATATTTAGTTTGGTTTGCCATTTCATCATGAACAGGTTGACAAAAGAACAACGCTTGCAAATCGTGCAAATTTATTTCGAAAATAATGGTTCAGTTCGCGAAGTTTACCGCAAGCTCCGTCCATTTTATGGTCGACATAATCGTCCATCAGAGCAATTAATTCGGTTAACCATGGATCGTTTTCGCACTACGTTTACTCTATGTGATAATACGCATCCGCAGAGACGTCGAACAGTGCGCACCGAAGAAACAATTGCCGCTGTAGAGCAAAGTGTTGAAGAGGACCCGAATGAATCGATTCGCCACCGTGCACAGCAATTGGAGCTTTGTCCATCAACTTTATGGAAGATTTTGCGCAAAGATCTTGGCTTGCGACCTTACAAGATCCAGCTTGTGCAAGAATTAAAGCCGCGAGACTATGCAATGCGTCGTGATTTTGGTGTATGGGCCGAAAATGAGATTGATCTCGATGCTGATTTTCATCGCAAAATTTTGTTCAGTGATAAGGCTCATTTTCGGTTGAATGGCTACGTCAACAAGCAAAATTGCCGCATTTGGAGTGAAGAGAATCCACATGAGACCCTTGAGACGCCATTACATCCACAAAAACTGACTGTTTGGTGTGCTCTATGGGGTGGTGGAGTCATTGGGCCATACTTCTTCCGAAATAATGCTGGAGAGTCAGTTACCGTTAATGGAGACCGGTATAGAGCCATGATAACCGACTATTTTGTTCCCGAATTGGATGGCATGAATGTGGATGAGTTGTGGTTCCAACAAGACGGCGCTACATGCCACACACCGTACGTCACAATCGATTTATTGAAGGAAACATTCGATGAGCGCATAATTTCGCGGAATGGACCTGTCAATTGGCCACCAAGATCGTGTGATTTGACACCATTGGATTATTTTCTTTGGGGATATGTGAAGTCGCTCGTCTACGCCAACAAACCAGAAACGTTAGGGGACTTGGAAGCCAACATTCGTGGCGTTATTGCCAACATACGGCCCCATATGCTCGAAAAAGTGGTTGAAAATTGGACCTGTAGAATTGGCTTTATTCGAGCCAGCCGCGGCGGCCACATGCCCGAAATCATATTTAAACGTTAATGGCATAAAATTATCCTTCCAATAAAGCCAAATTGATGGACATTAAAACGATTTTCTTGTGTTTTATTTCAATTCGAAGTTCTATACCTCTAAAAAAACACCCTGTACAAGTCGCTTTTGATACCTGATATGGTTCTACGAAATTCAACTATGGGGCATTGCTTCAGCTTCAAGTGTAGAGAGAATTCAACGAAGGCAAAAAAATTATAAGGTTAATAACATCGGCTAAATCGTACATCAAAAATTAAAATTTACTTCGTGATTTTAAAAATGCCACTAGTGACTGAAGAAATTGCAAAATACGCAGGAAAATATTTAAAAAAATCGAGTCGTACCTTAATCCGCTGGCTCGTAACAACTTGAACTTCACTGGACACATCCGCTTAAAAAGAGGGATACTACGGCTCTAATACTCAACACTCTAGATAAAACTGCTTGAAAATATTTTTTTTTTGCTTTGCACTACTCTCTAATGTATTATTAGCCACTATCACTAGTTTATGTCCGACACTGGTCGGGCCCAATAATTATATTTAGATTTAAGATTTGATTACTTATTGTTAGTTCATATTTGAAGATACAATAAATAAACATATGTGATAAAAAAATTACTCTGGGAAGGATTTTCATGTAAATACATGTTTTATGTCGTTGGTTGTAGTTCAACGTAAATAAAATATGTACTCGTATATATATAATTAATTATTCGACCTTTTATTTAAAGTATAATGCGTTTTATAGAATTACTCTATTTAGGCTTCCAGGGTCATTTAAATTTAACTAAATGCCAATAAAATATAATTTTAATCAGAAATAATTTCTTAGTCGGGCTTAAGTTCAGTAATTTCAATTCTGGTTGAATGAAATATTTTTATTAATTAATGTGAGTTTCTAAAGAAAAGAAAAATTAAATTATACTTTATTAGCTGAGGGAAATACCGATATTTTTCTGTGCAGCCACGCATTTCATCAGCACCCAAGTCTATCTACTGGGGTAGAGATTGTTATTAACATTAGCAATTTAAGGCAAATTTTCAATGAAATGGAATATGTGTATACAATTATTGATTTACATTTGATAAAATATGGCAACACTAAAAAATTTTGAAATATTATGGAAAACTTTCCAAACAAAAGCTGTTTAACATAACTAAAAAAAGTTAAGTTATCAAAATGTAGAAAAATAAAATGATATACAAACACACTATGAACCCGCACGATCAGTAGAATGCAATTTTTCTATTTATTTATCACATGGACATATATGTTTTCAATAAACACACATCTGCACAAAACATATGGTATGCTCATAAAACTTAAAGAGCCTTTAAATACAGAAGGTTGGACATTTAAGTATTATTTATATATGCGCTGAAATCACAAGTTCGTATTTAAATACAGGGTTTTCCAATAAGGACTTGACAACATTTTTTTTAAATAATGCGCTCGTCCTCCAGGGATTTAAGGTAAAAAATTTATCAAACATATTAAATAGGGAGAAGATCCCTCATCCTCTATTTCGCGTTGAACTCAACCAAATGATATAAAATTGAGAAAAATGAGACCCATCGAATTTATAGTTTAAAATATCTTTTATACCAAAGAAATAACATTTGAAGAACCACACAAGCGTTCAGGGCCCGTACAGTTCCACAATTGCCAAAAATATGGCCACACAAAACTTACTGCAAATTACCTACAGTTTGTGGTATCTGCGGTGAATTGCACGGTACTGCTAGCTGTACTAAGCCGAAAGATCAAGTAGATAAAATTGTAGTTATTGTGAAGGTAATCACACCGCTAACTACAGAGGATGTCCTGTATATTCTTTCGTTAAACAGACTACGGGACAAAAACCTAAATTAGATCCAGCTCAATAAGCCATCGCTTACTCCGCCACTTTTCCTCAAATGACTCAACCAATTACTTCACGTGTATCGTATGCCGATGCTGTTAAGACAAATTCTATTCCCGCACAAAAAGTTTCATCGCCAAATAATTCGACAAATACAAACTCTAGCTTTAACTTTAATCGCTTTGAATCTACTATTGATAATCTGGTGCAAACTATCAATAACTTTACAACAAATATGACTCGCATGATGCAAGAAATGCTGCCAATCCAGAATACTCTGCTTCGAGTATTAATTAACAAGCCATGAACACGTTAAAAATATGTTTCTGGATCGAAAACGGCATTCGCCAACATAAAAATGAACTTGGGCACTTCCTCATGGAAAAAAATATTGGCCTACGGACATACAAAAAATTCCAGATGTTATAGATTTTACAATGCAAAACATACGTTCTGGTTTTCGCGTCTCATTACGCCTAGAGGTCGGACGTTGTTCAACACAATTTCAAAAATGGGCTTAGACGTGATTTCCAGTAAGGAGCCCACTTACTGGCCTACGGACATACAAAAAATTCCAGATGTTATAGATTTTAGCGTCATGAAAAATATCTCTAGGGATGTAATTTATGTTGAAGCTTCCCTAGATCTCTTCTCCGATCTCTCTACCACAATCGTTACAATTTGTAGAAGTGACTTACTTCACCTATATGTAAAGATGACCAAAGTTTAAAAAATATTTCAGTAATCATTGTACGGAAAACATTAAGCTAAGAACATCTGAAGATATTGAATTTAACGTTGCCAATCTTAACGTAAATTTAAAACAGTACCCATGTTCTGTAACTCCTGCTTCGAGAAATTTTTCGCTTGAAATGTGTGAAATGAAACAAAAATGCAATAAATTGAAACAAACAGCTGCTTTTCTCACTAAACTGTGTCTGTAACTTTTTTTGGTGAGTAACAGCTGTCACGTAAAGAAATTATTCGCCAATTTACAGAAAAAGTATGTCTGTAAAACTTTTGCGAGAAAAGTTCTCGCTTTGAACTGTCAAATTCACTCACAAATAAAAACTCGGTGAGAAATTATTTCATAAAAATAAAAGATATATTAAAAAAGCCAAGTGCGATGGATAATAACACGGAAAATGTTAGTATTTTGTTTTTCTAAAGTGATTTTTGCATTATTAACTTTTTCTTTTATAATTTTAGAAAACTATGCGAATTTCTAAGCAACAAAAAGACAAATTGGTAGACTATATGTCTTCGCGAGAAGACAATTTCATGGCATTAATTCTTTATATGTACCAATTCAACAATTTTGTTTTAATAATCACTTAATTACACCACAAAGCTATTTTTATTTTTTGTATTATTGGAAAATATTTAGTAAACAATAAACATTAAAGTCGCACTATACATTATTTGGTACAGCCGTCAGTTATATTTTCGCCGGCCGTCTTTGAAAATTTTTAAATTTTAGTAAATTTTGGTCGCCGTCCACGACATTTGTGATAAGCGTTCACAACGTCTGCGATGTCACGTCGGCTTCGACTATTATATTTGGACATTTCTAACGTAATCACTTTTAATAGTTTTCGATATGACTTACAGACACACTTTTTTCTCACTTTTCGAGAAACGACGAAATATTTCGTTTCACATTTTTTCGATGCGAGAAGTTCTCACCAAAGTTACAGAACATGGGCACAGGCTGCTGAATATGCCACTACCTCCCAACCGCAGACTCGCTTTAATAAACTGGCTAGAAGAGAATGGCAAAACACAGAGCACCTCTTAATAAAATCAGAATTAAAGAATGTACTAAATACTCAAAGAGTTGCTATCGTCGAAAGAAACTGCATTAATGGAAAAATATCTAGAAGGTCTCGATGCCACGTCAGCATCTAATTACTCTTTATGGCGCGCTGCTAAAAATCTTAAAAGACCCGTTGAGCTTCAAACGGAGAGGATGGGCAAGAAGCGATAGTGAGAAAGGTAACTTATTTGCTGAGCATTTAAAATCTGTATTCACTCCCTATTCATGTACGGGTGCTGTTTGATTTGCCGAGTGTAGTTTCCCTACCCCCTCGTCCCTTAAAGTTTAAGCTGCGTGAAGTACAAAAAATAATTGCTGAACTCAACCCGAAGAAAGCTCCAGGTATTGATGGAATTAGTAACAAGATGCTGATGAATTTGCCTCTAATCGCAATAAGAATCTTGCTATTTATTTTTAATGCCATTTTGCGATTGCAGTATTTTCCACATAACTGGAAACTTGCGAAGATCAAAATGATTCCAAAGCCGTGCAAAGATCCTACCAAAACTGAGTCATATATGCCTATAAGCTTACTATCAACAATGCCAAAGCTTTTAGAAAAGCTGCTCATGACTAAATTTTACAAAATCTTAGCCGATAATGGGTGCATCCCTGACCATCAATTTAGTTTTAGAAGTGAGCTTAGCACAATTGAACAAACGCATAGATTGGTGCAAGTTATAAGGAAGACATTTGAAAAAAAGAAGTATTGTTCTGTCCTCTTCATTAATGTTTCTCAGGCATTTGACAAAGTACGAAGGCCTAGTTTTGAAATTGAAATTGATTGAAGACATATCTGCCAATAAACATACAAACACTTTTGGAAAGTTATATTACTGATAGGAAGTTCACTCCGAATCTATATCTTCCAGTATCCCACATTGTAGTATTTTGGTGCCAGTCTTGTATTTAATATATACTTGTGATATGCCTGTGAGCAATAATATCTATACCTCTACATTTGCCGATAATACAGCCTTTATGAGAATGCGTGAAAACCCTTATGAGGCATAACGCAATCTCCATATTACCCAGCTGGAAATATGTTTGAACTTATGGAGGATTAAAGTAAATGAACCAAAGTGTGTCCATATAACCTTTACCTTAAGAAAAGATAATTGTTCCCCCATTCGAATCAACAACCCAGATATTGCTCAACATTCTCAAGTGAAATACTTTGGTATACATCTTGATCAAAGGCTTACGTGGAAACAACATATTGATTCTAAGCTTACTGAAATGAAACTTAAGTTAACCCAAATATATTGGTAGATTGCCAGAAATTCAACACTCAGCCTAGACTGCAAACTGTTAATATACAAGTCGCTTTAAAAACCAATATGGTGCTACGGAATTCAGCTATGGGGCATTGCTTCAGCTTCCATTGTAGATAGAAGCTAACGAAGACAGAACAAAGTTTTACGTTTGATAACATCGGCTCCATTGAACATTAAAAATTAAAATTTACATCGTGATTTAAATATGCCACTAGTGACTGAAGAAATTGCAAAATACGCAGGCAAGTACTTAACAAAACTCGAGTCCCATCCTAATCCCTTTGCTCGTAATATCTTGAATTTTACTGGACACATCCGCTTAAAAAAGACGGAGAATACTGCTCTAATACTCAACACTCCAGATGTATCTCCTTGAATATACTTTTATACTTATTTTTTTCGCTTAGCACGACTCTTATGTATCATTAATTTACTATCACTAGGTTTATGTCCGACATTGGTCGGGTCTGATAATTATATTTAGATTTAAGATTTGAACACTTATTGTTAGTTCATATTTGAAGATATAGGGTGTTTTTTTAGAGGTATAGAACTTCGAATTGAAATAAAACACAAGAAAATCGTTTTAATGTCCATCAATTTGGCTTTATTGGAAGGATAATTTTATGCCATTAACGTTTAAATATGATTTCGGGCATGTGGCCGCCGCGGCTGGCTCGAATAAAGCCAATTCTACAGGTCCAATTTTCAACCACTTTTTCGAGCATATTGGGCGAAATTATGCGCTCATCGAATGTTTCCTTCAATAAATCGATTGTGACGTGCGCTGTGTGGCATGTAGCGCCGCCTTGTTGGAACCACAACTCATCCACATTCATGCCATCCAATTCGGGAACAAAATAGTCGGTTATCATGGCTCTATACCGGTCTCCATTAACGGTAACCAACGGTCGATCATAAAATGGACGGAGCTTGCGGTAAACTTCGCGAACTGAACCATTATTTTCGAAATAAATTTGCACGATTTGCAAGCGTTGTTCTTTTGTCAACCTGTTCATGATGAAATGGCAAACCAAACTAAATATTAATCACTTGACAGCTGACAAAATGGCCGCCAGTTAAAAAAGTGATGCCAACTTAAAGTTCTATACCTCAATAAAAAACACCCTATACAATAAATACACATGTATATGTAAAAAAAAATAAAAAAATAAAACGCAAACCATTTGAGATATTTCCAAAACTTTAGGATCGACTTGAAATACTATCCAAACATTTATGAATGGAACTCGACTTGGTTCATATGGCCACCGCGGGGACGTCGGCAGCGGTCGATTCCTTGGACCCAATTTTCGATGACTCGGTCACAAATTTCGGCTGTATTTCAGGTTCATTGTGGGCTCTGAGTTCTTCCAACGTCGTCGACTTGTTGACATAGACCAATGATTTGATGCAGCCCCAAAGAAAAAAGTCTAGTGGCGTTAAATCGCACGAATGAGGTGACCAATTGACTGGTCTATTTCTTGAGATAACACACTCACCAAAATTACTCTTCAATAAATCGATTGTAACGTGTGCTGTGTGGCTTGTGGCACCGTCCTGTTGAAACCACATGTCGTCCAAGTCCATGTTTTCCAATTCGGGACTAAAATAATCTGTTATCATTGCGCGGTAAGGATCGCCATTCACAGTAACGTGACGATCGTTATTGGCGACGAAAAAATATGGCCCAATGACGCCGCCGGCATGCAAACCGCACTAAACAGCTATTTTTGTGGATGAAGTGGTGATTCATGAAGCATATGTGGAATTTCACCATAACAATAACGCATTTTTTGCTTATTGACGAACCTATTGAGCCCAAAATGAAGATGATTTCGCTATGAATTTCATCATCTTGGCGAATCTTCTTCAGGGCCCAATCGGAGAACGTACTTCGAGTTAAATGGTTCATCGGCTTCAATTCTTGAGTCGGTTTGATCTTTTATGGCTATAAACCAAGATCTTTACTCAAAATTCGCCATAAAGTGGTCTTGGCGATGCCCAGTTCTTGAGAACGCCGCGGAATCGACTGATTTCGATCGTTTGCTACGGAGACTCCTGAATGGCAGCGATATTTTCATCACTTCGACCAACCCGTTGTCTCACTGGCACGGCAGCATTACACAATGAATATGTAGACTTAAACTTTTGCACTAAACTTGTTATTGCTTGTCTAATTTAATTTTATTTAAGAAAATCATGATAAGAAAATTGACAATTTTCTTTGAAATTATAGTTAGAAAAAAATTTTAAAGAAAATCAAAGCGACTATTTCTTCTAAGAACACAATTGCCGTAAAAAGAACAACTAAAATAAAAAACTCCTTTGAAGTAATAAAAAACTACCAAACTATCAAAGTCATTTTCGAATGTATCAATCTTCTTTTTTGGGACGATTCGAAATATTTAATTTAAATATAAAAATACATATATATATTCAACTTATTGTTCCACTGCAACTTCTTGCATCTTAAAATAATTTTTGCGCCATTGCAGAGATTTGCGGCAGGTATGCCGATTAATTGCATTAGAAACGTTTGACTGTAAACAGTGCTGCCAAGTTATGCATTTTGAACGATGGATGCTTGTGGTGCTGCAGACGTGCACTAAATGCTTTTACGAACGTACCCTTTACTGAAAAAAAGAAAAGTAACAGATGATCACAGAAATAGTGCATTTACAAATTTAATTCAAAGTTTGTCAAGTACCTCGAGGGTGGCGTTGGCTGAAGTAGTTACCTCGTTGACTACAAAAACGAAGGTCCTGGGTTCGAGCCCGGTATCTGACAGCCATCATATAACAACACCACGTATTTTTTGATGTACATTAGTGTCCCTTTGTATCAGTTGTTGTAGGAAAGTTCAAGTGATGAAGGCATAGTCACTGGTAATTGAATTATACCGACTTCAGCAAATACTAATGTAACATCAGAGCGCCCTCCTTCGTTGTGTAGCAAAATATCATCGGTGAAGTAAAATAACCAATAAAATGGCTATTAATCACAGCTTCAAAAATTTAATACGCGTCATTCAACACCAGAGGCGCTGCATTAATAAAAAGTGTGAAAAAAGCAGAGTTGTAAAAGAATGAAGCTTTCCTCTATCTCTTTCTTCACCACCTGTCTTCTCTATCAATATCCCTTTCCTAAAGAAGGTAACACCTAGTAATAGTAGTAGGCCTGAGTGTAACTTCTCTTTTTAAAAAAAAAAAAAAAGTACCTATTGCAAAATCCGATAGAACTTAAAAATTATTACAGTTTAATTAATAAGTAAAAAATTGGCTCTCAGGATGGTATTGAATTGAAATTCATACCGGTGAGGGCTCCTTACTTTGGCGGACTATGGGAGGCAGCGGTTAAATCTGAAAAGCATCTTTTGTTTAGAAGTGTGTCAACAGTGTCCCTCACGCACGAGGAATTCAAATCAGTTATAGTTGAAATCGAATCAATTTTAAGCTTGCGACCATTGACCCCACTATTAACCAGCTTTAACGACTTAACGTCATTGAGACCAGGATATTTTCTAATTGCAGAACCACTTATAGCTCAAGTGGTCTCCTGAGCAGTAACCTCATCTCCCTCGCAACACGATGGAGACTTGTGTCTCAACTGAAACATGAGATTTGGACTCGTTGGTCAACAGAATATTTACATAATTTTCGCTGGGAACGGAAATGGAAAACAACTTCCAAAAATGTGCAAGAATGTTATACTTTATGGAGTACACACAACAACGTCCATCGAAGAATAAGGTGTTGGCCAAAAACTGATGACACTATTTTTTGTGGGACAGTGATTTTCGAAACCCCCGAAGCCCCATAAAAAAATTGGTCACCAAAATCGCCAAACTGAGTATAGGGTTGTACAACCCTTTGGTAGTACAGTAATTTTGACTTAGCTGCACAATCAACTTTCCACAATTGTTTGTGCAGATAAGTAAAAAATGCTGTTATCTTAAATGTACTTATCTGTCTTAATGTGTAGGTATACAATTATGCTTTCCTGCCTAACTCTTAAAAATTATAATAAAAAATATTTTTCTTTATACATGTATAAATTTAAATTTTTTTTGTTGTTTTATTAAAATTTTAGTTTGAAACAAGCTGACCACCCCGGGTTTGCTCGGAAGCTTTTACTAATGACTAGTATTTCATATTGAATTGAACATTAAAACATAAATTTTCAGTACAAAGAAAAGATAAAAAAATTTTTTTATTTATTACTTTAAAAGCTTCTAAATTCGGTTATTATTATATATGTAATAATAACAATTGAAGCAATTATGCATTAAAAAACAACCAAAAAATGCTAAACATTAAAGCTTGATGATAGCAATATTTTTGGTTTTCTATTGGGGAGAAAATGTACCGACTCTCGAAAAACATTGGGATTCAAAGCTTAACCCACACATTTTTAACGATTGTCCTTAAGATTTATTAATTGTCATTGCGAATTCAAGGCGAACTGGAAATTGGATTCGATGGTAGATCACTTAGCATCATAGGTATCTTTCGAATAACTTTTAAAATTTCTATGACAAATTTTAGATTTAATAGTGTTTGGCATCAACATTTTAATGACCAATCTAGTACCATTGCATAGTGTTGGCTGATTCAGTTTACGTAACATTACTATTGCTGATCCAATCTTGAGCTGTAAGTCGTGCGATGGAATTCTCGGTAAGTCCAATGAATTTAGGAACTCTATCGGGTATTTATCAACATCATCAGGATCTTTTACTACGTGTATACGCGCAAATAAAAATAGTTGCAAATAAATTAACTCACTGTTTATACGGCATAGCAAATGTACACTTCTATAGAAAAGTTACTTATGTTTAAAAAAAATTGTGTAAATGTATAAAGTAACAAATAATTATTTGTTTTTATTGACATTATTTTCTTCTTTCAATGTTTTTGTTGCAATATTTATCAATTTAGAATAGATTTCTGAGCTAGTAATTCACAATAAAACAATTATATGGCAACAATTTACAGTTTTATTTGCAAACAAGTCGTGCATATAAATATAGTATGAATAGGTTCAATTCACCATTAATTAAGCTTTGAATTTTTAAATTTATTTTATCATCGTCCTTATTTTTTATAGCTAAAATTGCTCTTTCTCTCAACCAAACAAAATGATTATAATTTTGTGCAATATTTTGGAACAGTTTTGCTATTAGTTCTTATTTAGGCGTTGAAAATTCACAAAAGCCCATTTTAAATAAAATCTGGCCTTTAGAGACAGTTGGTACTTTCCCGTTGCCAATGTCTAAGAATTGATTTGAAAACACATACCTTGATTGATAATTTTGAAAAGCAACTCGCATATGATGACTTCAAGCAAGCACTAATTTCATGACTAGCAAAGTTTGGCGAAAGTCTACGGCCAATAGAACCATTATCCCTCCGAATAATTGTTGATTATTTGGCAAATTGCAAATATTTTTTTATTTGCTAAAAATCTACGTATAAAGGTAGCAATTGTCAACTTAGATACAGACAAAACAAGAGAATGAATTGCAACACGAATTAATGACGTGATCGAAAGCTAGTAGTATTGAGAGGCTGTTGAATGGTCTGTGAATTTCTGGTTGTTGCTTAGATTCTACTAAAAAAGGGCTATGCTTCTGATATATTGCTAAAATATTTTAGCATTTATACCTTATATATTTATAATACTCGATATCATTGCAACAGTAACTTATTTGTTATAAACGATTCAAATATGTGTAAAATTACTCCCTTGACTATACATATAAGTTTGACGAATACATTCAGTTTTTCTTGCCACGTTACAATAAATAAAAAATGTTCAGTACTTTTAGAACAGGCTCTTATCTATCCAGAAACTCGTTTTGTTGACATGCTAACCAATGTGTCGGGTGAACAAGAAATAAAAATGAAATAATTTATTTTTATTTACATTTGCAAACAAATATCTAAACTCAGTAACTCATAGGAAACCCCTATTGACAATTTAAAAAATTGTATTATTTACGGATTCTTCTTATAAATAAGTTTTTTCTTTTCAATATTTCTAATTTTGATAAAAATACACTTTTTATGATTTCAGCGTTCTCTACGGCAATAAAATCAAAGATTTGCCTTCCGGAGTTCTCAAAGGATTAACGTCTCTTCAGTTGCTGCTCCTTAATGCTAATGAAATTTCGTGTATACGTAAAGATGCTTTTCGTGATTTACATAGCCTGAGCTTGCTTTCTCTATATGACAACAATATTCAAACTTTAGCGAATGGAACGTTTGATGCAATGAAAAATATTCAGACTCTGTGAGTACATTTTGGTAATACAGGTAACCCGCACGTAAAACGGTATTTCTAAAACACGGGTGGATTCACTTTATGCACAGTTGAGGGCAGTACACTAAGTTGTGAGGGCATTAAGTATTTAACTATCACTATAGTAAAAAAAATATATTTTTAACTAATTACCCACAGCTTAATGATATTGTAAATTTAGTAATTTTGCAAATCTGCACTGCATGAAAATAGTTCAAAATTTAACATTCATTATAGCTGCAATAAAATTTGTGGGCACTTACCTTCCAGAATCGGCTAAAAACAGTATGTATAACGATTAAATAGTGAAGTTTTTTTACACACAATAATTATTTATTGTATTTTCAAAAATTATCTGACAATAAGTATTCAAATCTTAATTCTAGATATAGTTATTAGGCCCAACCAAAGTCGGACATAACTTTATGATAGTAGTTAATAATACTCGTACATAGCTGTCGTATTAAGACCAAAAATATTTCTAAGAATTTTCATCTCTTTTTTAAGCGGTTGTGTCCAGTAAAGTTCAAGCTGTTACAAGCAAGGTGACTAGGATGGGACTCGTGTTTTGTTAAATATTTGCATGCGTATGTTGCAATTTGGGTAGTCGCAAGTGGAATATTTAGATCACGATGTAAATTAATAATATTTAAAAAGAACTTTTTCGTATAACTAAAAACACATTTAATTAAAAACGTTTTTCTTCGTTATTTTTAAGACAGAGTAGACAAGTGACAATTTTTACTGTCGTCTTGGTGTGACGTCGAAATGAAAAATAATATTGCAACTAAAGGAATAAACAAATTATAATAATTTTTTTACTGTAGTAAATATTTTTAAACATCCAATCAATATATGACATGTATTTTCATGTTTATTTATAATAGACATCTGGCAAAAAATCCCTTTGTGTGCGACTGCAATCTGAGGTGGTTAGCAGATTACTTACATAAAAATCCAATTGAAACAAGTGGTGCTCGATGTGAATCACCGAAGCGAATGTACCGGCGACGCATTGACACGCTGCGAGATGAAAAATTCAAATGTAAGTAAATAAACTAATTTGAATTTTGACTTACTTAATTAACAAATAACTGCATTACAAAATTTATAATTTTTAGGTTCTTGGGACGAAATGAGAATAAAACTTTCCGGAGAATGTCGAATGAATATGGATTGTCCATCAATGTGCCAATGTGATGGAACAATAGTCGACTGTTCTGCTCGTGGCCTTAAGGAAATTCCTCGGGATATTCCATTACATACTACAGAATTGTACGTCATTATAGAATAATATGTATACGAGATGTTTTTTAGGTTGTGAAACTTGAATATTACACTTGATACGCATTCTGGAAGCCCAGTTTTACTCACACAAAGTTGCTGGTTGTAAGCATAAATCAATAACAACGTAGTACAACTTATTTCACACCCTCTTCCAGGCGCCCATGTTAGAAAACAGAATCTTTCAGCAGGTGTTCACTGATTACTCGAAAGCGCCAAATGGTCGTCTCGCTTGCAAAATACTGTACGCATTCAGAACTTATTAGATGATCGGTCCCACCCGAAGACACTTTGGGACTCCTCTCCTCTCGGAGCCCATAATTTTCCGCGATTGCGTTAGCTGCTGTTCCGCATATCTTTGAAGCTTTCCAGTATCCGCAACGTGTAGAAAAAAATTTTTCAATTCCTTAGTAGCAAAATAATGTTTTTGCATTTATTTTGTTTAAAAAAATACATACAGTGGTTCAAACGCATAATCGTACAAACACTGCATTAAACTCTAGTATACTTTTTCAAATGATAAATTTGCTTAATCTAAAAAACAAAAACAAGATCTAATTTCTTCAAAGTATCATTTATGTTATCATGTACTTAAATTTTAATAGATTTTCAACCTTTTCATAAACAAAAATAGAAACAATAAAAGATTTTTTTTCAAAACGAATAATCGTACAAAGCTAAATCTTCCCAAAAGAAACTACAAAACCTTTTAATTAGTACTCAGTTGATAATACTCTGGTATTAAGCATATCATTCAAACGTTTTATCATTGGTTCAACTATATTGTTATATATTTTCTAGGGAGCTATTGCACCACTGAGTCTGCAGAACATCTTTTATTTGATTCGTATTCTGAAATACTTTATCTCTAAACTTTCTAAATAATTTCCGCAAAAAGCTCATTCAAATGTATAATATATTATATAAAGATGGAGTGATAACCATTCGGTTAAAAAAAACTGCATAGGCCAAGGAGAAAAGTTAAATTACCTCAAAGAACATATGAATTTGAGAGAAGTATAAATAAATCCCCCAAATCGCAGCAGCAAAAAATAATAATACTCTTACAGAAAAACCTATTACGATAGTTTATGATGAAATAATCTGAAATGTTTCGAAAAAGCATGGAAGAATTTCCGAAAAAGCCATTTGTTAGTTCCAAAAATAAAAAGGATCGCATGAAATTTGCTGCTGACTATAATCAAAGAGATGTACTTCTGAGAGCTGATAAAATAAAATAAAAATATCAGTTACCTCTACTAAACTATTGTTTAAAGATATTAAACACTGAGGAAAGCAAATTTTATTCAAATGGGTCGAGTGAAAAGTGCTACGTTGGCGAAAAACCCAACACTTGGAGCATGGTGGCTTATCAGTGATGGTGTGAGTGCGTGTCTCACGTGCAGGACTTGAAAATATTACATAAATAGAAGGCAAAATGGATAAATATAAATATATTCTTTAAAAAAATGATAAGCTAATATGCCCAACTACTAAATAATTTTTTTTATATCAGGGTAATATAATAATAATAATCCGAAGAATAGCTTTATCGTTGCGGACATGTAGCTCATAGTTTTAAAAAACTGATAAAAACACCCGCTCAATCACTTGATCTAAATATGATTGAACATATCTGGGTGGAATTATCCGAAAAATTTAAAGATAGAGTGTGAGGTAAAAGAATTTCTCCAACCTGAGTGGTACAATATTTCCCTAGAAATATGTAACAACTTGCTTGAATCGATGATAAGAGTTCTGAATGCTATGCTAAGGAACGAAGGATTATTAATTAAATAATAACTAAAATGTGTTGTAGTTTTTTTTTCGGATGGTTTAGTTTTGTACAATCATGCGTTTTGACAAAAAATCTTTGTTTTTTGTTTGTTTTTATTTTTGTTTATGAAATGTTGAAAATATATTAAATTTAAGCACATGATAACATAAATGATACTTTGAAGAAATTAAAGCTACTTTTTTTCAAATTAAGTAAATTTATCCTTTGAAAAAGTACACCAGAGTTTAATGTAGTGTTTGTACGATTATTCGTTTGAGCCATTGTATATGCTACACTGCGTTCTTATCTTTTAGCGAATAATTTTAAATTTAAGGTACAATTTATTTCAACATAGCTGCTCTTCAAAAGTTCAAATGTCGCAAGCAGTAATGCCAACTTTTTCAGATCAAAGAGCACTGTTCTTTCATAAAAAACATAAAAAAAGCACGAAATGCAATAAGTTTGTTTTTCTGCATGAACGTTAGAACACCCAAAAAATTTATGGGATGCCGAAAGTTTTAATTTTATTCGCTCCGCCGGCAGTTTCTGATAGACTGAGCATAAAAAATTACATATATGTAAAAATTGCACTTTTGGCCCCATAAGTTTCAAATTGGGCGTTTTTCGGAAAAATTTTTTATAACCATTTTTGTGCATAATAAATAGCAAAACATTTTTCTCGTTGAACCTTCATAGTGAACAGATATCTTTAGCGGAGTTTTTCTTATATACATACTGAACAAACAAAAATCATAAAAAAAATATTCGTAGTACATATTAACCTTGTCAATTCTTCTTTTACCTTCATAGTGAACAAACGTCATAGCGGAGTTTTTCTTACATAAGAAGTGTGTTCAAAAAGTATCGCCGAATTTTGATTTTCGAATTTTAATTTTTTGTGGCGTTATGTTGGTACTCATGTCTCTCATTTATGCCGACAGTTTCGACCATTTTGAATGTTCAGTTAATTGTTGACAGCTGCTTTGCTCTCACGTGTTTTGGCTCGTCTTCGATATTTGCCATTCGATTTTCATCAATGATTTGGTCATGAGAAGGGTGGATCCGCAATTCTAATAACGTCGAGGCTCAAGCGCTATATTCTTGACAATATTTGTGAAGAACACCTACAAGCAGCAGCATTGAAAATTTTTCTACAAATTTCGTAATATCATCAATTTAGTCCCCTCCCAGATCAGTGAGGATCAATACGAGAATTTCTACAAATCTCTTGGGCCTTGCTTCGTAGCAGCTGGCGACTACAATGCAAAACATACGTTCTGGGGTTCGCGTCTTATTACACCTAGAGGTCGGGCGTTGTTCAACATAATTTCAAAAATGGGCTTGGACGTCATTTCAAGTGGAGAGCCCACTTACTGGCGTACGGATATACAAAAAATTCCGGATGTTATGGATTTTGGCGTCATGAAAAATATTTCTAGGGATTAAGTTGATGTTGCAGCTTCCCTAGATCTCTCCTTCGATCACTCTCCCACAATCCTTGCAATTTGTATCCCACTAAAATGTGCCTTACCTCACCAATATGCGAAAATTATCAATCGTGTTAATTGGCTGGGGTTCAAAAAATTTCTTAATAGTAATTGTACGGAAAACATTAATCTTAGAATACCCGAAGATATTGAATTTAACGTTGCCAATCTGAACGTGAATATTAAACAGGCTGCTGAACAAGCCACTACCTCCCAAACGCGGACTGGCTCTAATAGAATTTATTCTACGGAGAGCTAGAAGAGAATGGCAAAATCACAGAGCACCTCTTAATAAAATCAGACTTAAAAAATGTACTAAACCACTCAAAGACTTGCTATCGTCAGAAAAGACTGCATCACTGGAAAAATATCTAGAAGGTCTCGATGTCACGTCAGCATCTAATTACTCTTTATGGCGCGCTACTAGAAATCTTTAAAGACCCGTTGAGCTTAAATCACCACTACGTACTTCGACCGGAGATTGGGCAAGAAGCGATAGTGAAAAAGGTAACTTATTTGTTAAGCATTTAAAAACTGTATTTAGTCCCTATTCATCTACGGGTGCTGTTGATTTTCCGAGAGTGTAGTTTCTCTACCCCTCGTCCCTTAAAGTTTAAGCTGCATGAAGTACAAAAAATAATTGCTGAACTCAACCCGAAGAAAGCTCCAGGTACTGATGGAATTAGTAACAAGATGCTGATGAATTTGCCTCTAATTGCAATAAGAATCCTGCTATTTATTTTTAATGCCATTTTAAGAATGCAGTATTTTGTATATAACTGCAAACTTGCGAAGATCAAAATTATTCCTAAGCCGGGTAAAGATCCTACCAAGGCTGAATCATATAGGCCTATAAGCTTACTATCAACAATCTCAAAGCTTTCCAAAAAGCTGCTCAGGACTAAATTTTCCACAATTTTAACTGATAATGGATGCATCCCTGACCATAAATTTGGTTTTAGAAGTCAACATAGCACAATTGAGCAAACGCATAGATTGGTTCAATTTATAAGTAAGACATCAGAAGAAAAGAAGTATTGTTCTGCTCTCTTTATTTATGTTTCTCAGGTATTTGACAAAATATGGCACGAAGGCCTAGTTTTAAAATTGAAGACATATCTGCCAATAAACATACAAAACTTTTGAAAATACATATTACTAATTGGAAGTTCACTGTTGTGGAAGGAGACTTTAAGTGCCCAAATCTATATGTTCCGGTGTGCCACAGGGTAGTATTCTGGGGCCAGTCTTGTATTCAAAATATACTTGTGATATGCCTGTGAGCAATAATATCCATACCTCTACATTTGCCGATGATACATCCTGTATGGTATGCATGAAAATTCTTATGAGGCATCCCGCAATATCCAGGAACATATTACGCAGCTAAAAATATGGTTGAACTTATGAAGAATTAAAGTAAATGAACAAAAGTGTGCCCATATAACTTTTACCTTAAAAAAAGATAATTGTTCCCCCATTCGAATCAACAATCAAGATATTCCTCAACATTGTCAAGGGAAATACCTTGCTATACACCTTGATCGAAGGCTTACATGAAAACATCATATTGGCTATAAGTTACTAAAATGAAACTATACATTGGTTGATTGGCAGAAATTCAACACTCAGCCTAGACTGCAAACTGTTAATATTCAAGTCGCATTTGAAACCAATATGGTGCTATGGAATTCAGCTATTGGACACTGTTTCAGCTTCCAATGTATAGAGAATCCAACGAAGACAAAACAAAACAAACCTTGATAACATCGGCTCCATGGTACATTAAAAATTCAAATTTACATCATGATTTAAATATGCCACTAGTGACTAATGAAATTGTAAAATACGCAAGCAAATATTTAAAAAAATCGAGTTGCACCTTAATCTGCTTGCTCGTAATAAGTTGGACTTCACTGGACACAGCCGCTAAAAAAAGAGGGACACTACGGCTCTAATACTGAACACTCCAGATGAAGCTGCTTGAAAATATTTTTTTTTTTGCTTTGCACGACTCTTATGTATTATTAGCTACGATTACTAGTTTATGTCCGACACTGGTCGGGCCCAATAATTATATTTAGATTTAAAATTTCATTACTTATTGTTAGTTCATATTTGAAGATACAATAAATAAAAATATTTACAAAAAAATATATATATTTGGGGTATTCACACCAGTGTCTTAAGTGTCATAATGTTTTAACATTTTAACATAGTTTAAAAAAGTTGTTGTTGTGACTCAAAGAAAAAAATCATAAAATAATAAGACTTTCTCAGCTATGTTCATGGTTTGTCATAACTACATGTAAAAATACGTGAGAATTTACCAAAGTAATTGAGAGTGAGCGTAAGCAACGTACAAAGGTGCTAAAACCAAAATACAAACAAGTACAATATTTATAATTGTAAATTATGAGGGGTTATTCACAGCAGTCATATTTTTTCGTGTTATTACTTTAAAACGTGTTAATTTATGAGTACAATTAAATACCCCAATTGTTTAAACTTTTATTTTTGTCTTTTTTCGTTGAAAGAAAATTTGATAGCATTATTGCTCAGCAATGTATTTTAACATCTGTTGCTGAATTTACATATATGTGAAGACATATTTATACGGTCTACACGCTGATATCTTGCGTCGTCATTGGAATTTGGCAATTGTCTTGGCAATAATTGCCAACTCCTCACAAATGTTTAAGTAAATATACATAAAAATTAAAACAACATTTTTTAATTTCAAATAAAAAACTATGAACATATTTCGCATCTATACACAAGGGTTCGTTCAAAAAACCAGGTTAATATTAACAAGAACAAAAGACCGCACATGTCACAAATTGTAGTCAAACAGGGAACCAAACACTTATTTGTATGTATATACAACATACATACATAAAATCAATTTATAGATACCCTGAATGAAATGTCACTAGTAAATCAGTACTGATTCACTATTGGCTTTGTCACCAGTACTACTGACTAATTATACCCCACACAATGCTTTTTGCTATAGACATTTAATATATGCGTGTCATGGAAATTGACATTGGTACTACTGATTAATTAGTTCTTTAGGGACCATATGAAGACATTGGAAACAGATAGTCACTGGTACATTTTAGTAATTTAATTAATTTTAGTAATGAAATTGCATATTTTGTTCACATTTTTGCATTTATATTTATAAAAAATTTAACTTATGCATAAAATACATACAATAACACGAACTCATTCACTCATTCGTTCAGCATATTACCAGCAAAAAGGGATTTTGTTTGTCATTTCTATTAAATAAGTATATGTGAATCAAAAATTGTATGTTTCACTGAATTGGTAAAGTCAAACACTTAAGTAAGAATCTGAGAGTGTGACAAATCTTTAATTGATGGCACAAAATCTTCCACAGGGTCAAAAAAAAAAAATTTCATAATTGGCACCATTCACTTAACTTTAACTTATTTTTATAAACACTTAAATTTTGCTTGGAGCCACTTTTCTTTTCAACAAATCAATAAACCCGAGTTCCATTTTTTATGGCACACAAAAATTTAAATAACCGCTAACAAGTGTAAGATCATCAGTATTAGTTGGAGCCCATCCTGCATTTATTAATGCATTACTCTCGAATTTATTGACGCGTACGATCAATCTCAACACCATTTAATCATATCGAATTTCATGGAAAAGATAAGCCATACATTTGTTTAAAAGCTTTAAAGATAAATAGATTGTTGAATCTTTTTTTGTTCCATATCCTTCAATGTATAGAACACTTTCGCTTGGTAGAATGTACAAATATTGATTTTGAATTGCTACTCGAATTTCATCATTATTCTTCAATGATTGTAAATATGAAGTATAACTATGATATTCCTTTTTGATAATTGAATTATCAAATTGTGTTTTTTGTAATATATCAATTACTCTACTCATTATTTAATAATAATAACCAAAGGATTTATTATTGTTTATTTTAATTGAAAACCCAAATTTTGTAAAAACACTTGATTAGAATTATTTAGTGTTGTAATATGTTGTTTTAGTATTTTATGTTTAGGGTTTTTATTTTTCTATCGTTTTGAATAGAGAGGAGGTATGTTTGATGTGTATTGTGTTGACGGCTATAAACTGTCTGAAGATCTTTTATGTGAGCTATTTTTATCGAATACAATCATTCTGACATATAGTCTTTATTTATTTAATTTGAAAATTTTACTTGTTTTTATGGTTAAGCAATTGCCAAATAAATATACTGTGGTATTTCATGTATAAAAATGAATGTTTAATTTTTCTTTTTGCTTTTTAATACTTTTATTATTGCCCAATGTGGTAGCTTACCATTAGCTACCACATTGGGCAATAATAAAAGGGGGTGGAAAATAAAATAGATACACAATCGAATAAAGATGCTTGTTTTGTAAAGATTTTTGTTTGAAGCTTTCAAACTTATTATGTTTGTATGTTGTGACAATATAGTATTAAGAGTCTTACCCTAAACATACGAAGTTCGTTAACTAAATTAAAAAATTTTTTTGGTTGAAGTCTGCTGATGAGTTCCAAAATCGGGAACGAAATGCATATAGACAATTGTTTAATCATAAAAACAAGCCAAATCTTCAAATTAAATAAAGACTTTATGTCAAATAAATATACTTCGGTATTTCATGTATTTTTAGAATAATGTAGAGGTTTTGAATGAAATACTAGTACAAAGTAGACCAGAATAGCAGAAAATGTATACTTAGTGAAATGAACAATTGAAAATTTTTACAAAATTAAATGAAAGATTTTGCAGTGTTGAACTAAATAAAACAATGTGTAAATATTATTAGTATTATAAAAGTGATTAAAATTAGTTTCCAAATGCTTACAAACTCAATTTTAAAAATTTTCCTTCAAAAATATTATTTGCAAAAAGCAAACAACGAATGAGACCACAAAGCATAAATTGAAAATACACTTGAGCACATGAACATTTGCACAAATTTAAAAGGAGGAATTTGTGGTATTGAATTAAAAAACACAATGCGAAAAAGATTATTAGTATTAATAAATTTTTTTTTTTTTTCATGCGTATATTTATTTATTGTATCTTCAAAAAATTAACTAACAATAAGTATTCAAATCTTAAATCTAGATAAAATAATTAGGCCCAACCAGTGTCAGGTATAAACTTAGTGATAGTAATCAGTAATACACAAATATCGTATTAAGCACAAACATATTTTCAAGCTGTTTCATCTGGAGTGTTGAGTATTAGAGCCATAGTGTCCCTATTTTTTAAGCGGATGTGTCCAGTAAAATTCAAGATGTTACGAGCAAGTGGATTAGGATGAGATTCGAGTTTTGTTAAGTATTTGCCTGCGTATTTTTTAATTTCTGCAGTCACTACTCGCATATTTAAATCACGATGTAAATTTGAATTTTTGATGTACCATGGAGCCGATGTTATAAGTCTTAAAATCTTGTTTTGCCTTCGTTGGATTCTCTCTATATTGGAAGCTGAAGCAGTGCCCCATAGCTGTATTCCTTAGCACCATATGGGTTTCAAAAGCGACTTGTATATTAAAAGTTTACAATCTAGACTGAGTGTTGAATCTCTACCAATCAACCAATGTATCTGAGTTAATTTAAGTTTCATTTGTGTTAGCTTTGAGTCAATATGGTGTTTCCATATAAGCCGTCGATCAAGGTGTATACCAAGGTATTTTACATGTGAATGTTGAGGAACAACTTGATTGTTGATTCGAATTGGGGAACAAGTATCTCTTCGCACGGTAAATGTTAGCTGAACACACTTTTGTTCGTTAACTTTAATTCTCCATAAGTTTAACCATAGTTCCAGCTGTGTAATATGTTCTTGTAGATATCGGGAAGCCTCGTGAGGGTTTTCGTGCATACTAAGGCAGGCTGTATCATCGGCAAATGTAGATGTATGGATATTGCTGCTCAAAGGCATATCACAAGTATAAATCAAATACAAAACTGGCCCCAATATGCTCCCCTGTGGCACACCGGATGATATAGATTCGGGCACACTCATGAAGTCTCCTTCAACAATCGTGAACTTCCGGGTAGTAATATAACTTTCCAATAGCTTCAGAAAATTTATTGGTAGATATGATTTCAATTTTAAAATAAGGCCTTCATGCCATACTTTATCAAATGCCTGAAAAACATCAATGAATAGGGCAGAACAATATTTCTTTTCTTCAAATGTTCTTCTTATAAATTGAACCAATCTATGCGTTTGTTCAATGGTGCTATGCTGACTCCTAAAACCAAACTGATGGTCTGGTATGCACCCACTACCAATTAGAACTGGGGACCATTTTTTCATGAGCAGTTTTTCGAAAAGTTTAGACATTGTTGATAGTAGACTTATTGGCCGATACGATTCAGCCTTTCTAAGGTCTTTGCCCGGCTTTAGAATCATTTTGACCTTGGCAAGCTTCCAGAGGTGTGAATAATACTCTAGTCTTAATATGGCATTAAAAATAAATAGAAGGATTATAATTGCAATACGTGGCAAATTCATCAGCATCTTGTTACTAATTCCATTAATACCTGGAGCTTTCTTCGGGTTGAGTTCACTAATTAGTTTCTGTACGTCATGCATCTTAAACTTTAAGGGTCGAGGGGGTAGAGCAACTACACTCGGTAAATCAACAGCAGCAGTACATCTGTTTGGGGTAAATACGGATTTTAAATGCTTTGCAAACAAGTAACCTTTTTCAGTATCACTTCTTGCCTTACCTCCGCTAGAAGTGCGCATAGGTGGTTTAAATTCAACGGGTGTTTTAAGCTTTTTCGCAGCGCGCCACAAAGAGTAATTAGATGCTGGTGTGCCATCGTGGTTTTCCATAAAAATTTTTAGAGATGCAGTTTTTTCATATGCAAGCAACTCTTGGAGTCGTTTAGTGCACTCTTTAAATCTGACTTTATGCTGGGGCGAGCTGTGCTGTTGCCATTCCCATCTAGCTCTTCTTTTTCCACATATGAGACGTTCAATATCCGTAGAATAAATTCTATTGCACCCAGTGTGCGGGTGGGAGGTAGAAGCATGTTCAGCAGCCTGCTTTATATTTTCGTTAAGATTCGCAATGTTAGATTCAATATCATCGGATGTTCTTAGCATTATTTTTTCCGTGCAATGACTACTAAGATATTTTTTGAATCTCATCCAATTAACACGATTGATCATCTTCACATATGAGTGTGGTAAATCACTTCGTAGTGGGTTACAGATTGTAACGATAGTGGCAGAGTGATCGGAGGAGAGATCTAGGGAAGTTTCGACATGAACTAAATCTCTAGAAATATTTTTCATGACTCCAAAACCTATAACATCCGGAATTTTTTGTATGTCTGTAGGCCAGTAAGTGGGCTCTCCACTTGAAATGACGTCCAAGCCCATTTTTTAAATTGTATTGAACAACGCTCTTCCTCTAGGTGTAATAAGGCGTGAACCCCAGAACGTATGTTTTGCATTGTAGTCTCCAGCTACTACGAAACAAGGCCCAAGAGATTTGTAGAAATCCTCGTATTCATCCTCAGTGATTGAGAATCTTGGAGGAGAGTAAATTGATGATATAACGAAATTTGTAAAAAAAAATTCAACACAAATATTAGTTGCTTGTAAATGTTCTGCACAGATGTTATCAAGAATATAGTGCTTGAGTCTTGACTTTATTAAAATTGCTGATCCACCCCATGCTTTTCCTCTCGGGTCCTTAGTATCATATAAGGTGTAGCCATTCATTTTAAAAAGGCTTCTCGAAGTCAAATGAGTCTCAGAAACTAACATTACATCAATATTTTTTTCCGAAAGGAAGTGCTCGAGCTCATTTTTGTGTTGGCGAATGCCGTTTGCGTTCCAGAAACATATTTTTAACGTGTTCATGGATTCTTAATTAATGCTTGAAGCAGAGTATTCTGCATTCGCAGCATTTCTTGCATCATGCTAGTCATATTTGTAGTAAAGTTGTTTATAGTTTGCACCAGATTATCAATAGTGGCTTCAAGACGACTGAAATTAAAGCTTGTGTTAGCTTTTGTTGAATTAGTTGGTGGGGACACTTTCTGCGTGGAAAAAGAATTTGTCTTAACAGCATCGGCATATGATGCACGTGAAGTACTTGGTTGGCTCATTGTAGGAAAATTGACGGAGAAAGCGTTTGCTAATTGAGCTGGAGCTAATTTAGGTTTTTGTCCCATTGTCTGTTTAACGAAAGAATATACAGGACATCCTCTTTAGTTAGCAGTGTGATTACAATTCACAGTTAGCAGTGTGATTACTCCACAATTACTAAATTTTTTTTCAGCTTCATCTTTTGGCTTCGTACAGCTAGCAGAACCGTGCCATTCACCGCAGATAACACAAACTGTAGGTAATTTGCAGTAAGTTTTAGTATGGCCATATTCTTGGCAATTGTGGCACTGTACGGGATTTTTCGGTGCAGTAGAAACTTTATGCTATAAATTGGATGGGTTTAATTTTTTTCAATTGTCATTTGGCTCCAGTTCGACCCGAAATAGGTTTTGGGGGACCTATTCTCTGTTAATTATATTAGTAAAATTTTTAACTTTAAATCCTTTGTATATAAGAGCACATTTTACTTCTTCGGGGTCAACATATAAATCTATGCCCTTTAATACTATTTGTAGGCCTTTAGCACTTTTAAGTTGATAAGTGTACAAATTTGTTTTGTTTTTTTCAAATTCACTAACAATTTTTTGGAAACCGTTTTCATCATATATTTGGATCTTAGTTTCATCAATATTACCTCGTTTAATTGGAATGATGTGAAAAGTATTTTCACCAATGGCCGACATTAGCTTTTTAGAAGCGCTTTAGAATTTTTTTCTCTAAGATAGATAGGTGGTGGCTTAAAAGACTTTTGCGATACTGCAGCGGGCTTGTCGTTATTGTCTTGCAATAGTGAAAACCGATTTTTGACGACTAGTAGATGATGCGCTGTTATCCCTAGACATCTTTGAAGCAGATGAAATCTTTGAAGAATTTGGGCTTCGCCCACGCTTTACCACAGTTATATACCTGTCCATTCTGACTTGGACCTTGGGCTTAGTGCTACTGTTATCTGTAGTGATAACTTTGTTAAGTGATGTATACGAGCCCGAAGGGGATGATATCACTGACTTATATGAAGAAGTACTAGGCAATTGTAATGTTAACAAATCACTAGTTGGCATTGGACAAAGCGAATTTGATCGCTGACGAAAAAGTGGTTTTGCCGTTAGAAAAAGAAAATAAGAAAAATTAATAAAGTGACTAAAATTTGTTTTCAAATGATTAGAGACTTTGTTTTAAGCATTCTCGTTCGCAAATGTTAATTTTTACAAATTTATTTACAAAAACTAGGCTGCGAATGAGACAACAAGGAATAAAACGTATTATGCTAGGAACACAACTGGGACGAACGACGAATTTCGTCCGCGTCGACGAATTCGTCGATAAGAGTTCGCTGTGTAAATTCGTCGTGTGAAGCACAACAACGACGAATTTACTCAGCGAATTCCTCTCTGATATTTGATAAAGTTGGTTATTGTGTGTCCAAAGACAGAGAGAGAGAGAGGGAAAAAATTGTTTTTTCGTCGTTCGCCGGCGTAAGAAATAGAAATAAATCTATTGCTACTTTCACCGCGTATGACGAATTTCGCCCTACGCCATGATTGTATGCATTTTCATATACACCAATGTGTTTTATTTTTGACGACGAATAGTCGCGACCAAAAGTTCGTCGTTCGTCGCAGTTGTGTTCCTAGCATTATTTTAAAATAATACCACGCCAATGAAAAATTAAAGAGGATTTGATGACTCTGTGAGCGAGACCTCTAAAAACACCACTAAATCACAATTATCTTCCGTCTTACTTTGTGCTCGTGACACCTCTGGTCTACTTTGTAATACTAGTTCAAATAAGCCTGCAGCCATTTTCAATTTCATATTTCCTATTCGCATAGATTTATTTGTATTAAATATTATTTTATTGTTTCCATATCGCCAACTTCCTTTCTCAAGTTCATTGAAGCCATATTATTATTAAGAAGTATTATTATTAAGAAGTACTTTAATATTTTCAAATATTAATGATTTATTTGATCTCAAATTTTTGTTGCTGTCGTTGATTGATTTTATTCGTTTTTTATCGTTGTTTAGTTGTGTTTCACTTTTACGTTTTAATTTAATCATGTGGAAAGATGCCCTTACGTTTCATTAAATCAAACTCATTATCACACTGATAGATTGATTTTACAGTTTTTAAATTATCATCAGACAAATTACATACTAGTCTTTCTAAACTCGATGGCATAAACCGAAGTGAGTCTAGAAAACGCAGTTCAATTGCATCTTTTTCATTTAGAAAAATTCTCTTAGATATTGATATATACGAGGTCTGATCAAAAAATAACCGTTGTTTTCAAATTTCGTGAGTTACGTATGTTCGATTTTCGCATTTTTTTTTCTGTTATGTTGGTACACATGTCTGTTATATATATATATAAATATATATATATATAAAGGTTAGTCGTGTTTTGGTGTGCTCTTCGATTTTTTACTATTCGACAAAATGGATCAAAGTTTTGTGTAAAAAATTAAATTAAATGCGCAAGGACATTTGAAATGTTGACTGTGGCGTTTGGCGAGTCTACTATGAGCAGAACACAAGTTCAATTATGGTATAACCGGTTTTAGGAAGGCCGAGAAGATGTCAATGACGATGGTCGTCCTGGTCGCCCGAGCACGTCAACAACCGATGAAAACATTGAAGCAATGAAGAAAATGATTTTGGATAATCGTCGAATCACTATCAGAGAGGTTGCTGATGATGGCATATCGTTCGGCTCATGCCAAGCAATTTTTACGGATGCTTTAGGCATGAAACGTGCGGCAGCGAAGATTGTTCCAAATTTACTAAATTTTGAGCAAAAACAACGTCATATGGACACCGCTCAGGAGCTGTTGAACATCGTCAACGACGATCCAGATTTCCTCAAAAAGGTCATAACTGGTGACGAATCATGGGTGTATGGCTATGACATTGAAACCAAAGCACAATCATCCCAATGGAAGCGTCCAGAAGAGCCAAGACCGAAATAGTAAAAAATCGAAGAGCACGCCAAAACACGACTAACCTTTTTATCTATCAAAAACAAACTGACAATCCAAAATGGCTGATATTGCCAAAATATATAACAAACATGTGTACCAACATAACAGAAAAAAAAATGCGAAAATCGAACATACGTAACTCACGAAATTTGAAAACAACGGTTATTTTTTTTATCAGACCTCGTATAACTTCTTATTTAAAGGAATTATATTTATATCACCTTCAATAGATGAAAGTTCTCTGATAAACAAATGGCAGTCATATGCCGAAAGGTTATGAAAAAATATAGGGATGAAATTTGCAATTTGGTACATACTCTAAATTACATTTATTATGTGCGGGTCCCCTATATTCGCCTGTTAAATGACAATTATCAGCCACTCGATCTTCAACAGATAAAATTTTTTTTAAGAAATTCATTCCTTTAACTATGCTTAAGTAATTATTATATAGGTATATATCTAAACAATCTGACTAAATTAAAAAAAAATGTTTAGGTGAGTTATCACCACTATATATTCTAAAAATATCTAAATTAGAATTAAAGAAACATTTTATATAATAGCTTTAAGCAAATGGGACATGCTTTTGTATATATTTTACATTAGTTGAATTTTGTACGTTTACTGATTCTAGAATGCATTCAAAATAAGCGTACACTACAAAGGGATATCGATCTTCAACAGATATGTTCAAGGTGAAACAAATTAAAGAATAATAATCGTTAAATTTACCAGTTTTAAATTAAATTTAATTGTGTTATTTACTTTATTTTTTTAGAGGTTTATAAATAAAATACTTATAAATACTAAAGAACCAAACTTTCGACGCATTTTTTTCCTCTTCAGTCATTTCTGTTTTTATCAATTTGCCACATATGCGACGCTGTCTTACATCTAATACTTCCTGTAAGACAGTTGACATTGAGAATTGCGCTAGTCCTACATTGAAGTCTTTTTCACTGCATTTCTGGTAGCTCCCGTCAGCAAAAAATCTAAAGCCTACAGTACACTGCATGTAAAAAGCCACATGCATATGTGGCGATGACGTCACGGGAATTTTTGGCATGTTGGTTGCATTTTTAAAAATTAATAGTAGTGGCTAGAGGCCTTAACATTTTGATAGTATTTACAAGTGTGGCCGAATCGAATACATTTTCTGAGGCAGCACATCTGTAAGCATGTGAATATCTACATGTACATATTTTACTAGTACATGGCATGCAGCAAATGTAGCTTCGTGATGACGTCAAAATTACGTCAGAACCACATGCACATGTGTTTTTTTACATGCCGTGTACTGTAGGCTTAAGGACAGCACACAGTTTCAGTACCGGCGGTATACCGGCCACATGCACAGATTTGTTTAAATAAGGTTTTATGTCATCCAACAAATAACAAAACGCTTCTTTACTCAGCCGGAACTAACTAATAAACCTGCAAAAATAATTTTTTATAGAATTCGTTATATACATTGATTATTCCTTACCTTGCATTGGGTAGTTCAAGAGGGTTGGAGTCATCACGAATTTTTCTTCTGATACGTAGCACATCTATATTTGCGACTTCGTTTTCGTCGTCATAAAATAAATCTATACATATATCCGTTTGGTATGATTTGTTTGAACAAAAACACTAAAAACAATCTTATTTTCTAAACATTTGTATTTTTTAAATTTACACACAAATTAATTGCTTTCTGTCAAACTTGATATTTTAAGTTGGCAACACGATGACAATTTCAACTAAAAAACAGTTGTGGTTAACAATACTAAATCACAGTTTGGTCGTGTGTAAGTTTGGTCTACTCTTAGAGGACGAAACTGAATTTATTTGAAAACCGTGATAGGGGCATTAGTAAGTTTTAAAAATAAAAAAATAAATAACAAATGGATGTTCCTTTTTTAGTGTACGCTTATTTTGAATGCATTCTGGAAACAGTAAACGTACAAAATGCAACTAATGTGAAATCTATTGAAAAGCATGTCCCATTTGCTTAAAGCTATTATATAAAATGTTTATTTAATTCTAATTTAGATATATTTAGAATATATAGTGGTGATAACTCACCTAAACATTTTTTTTTAAATTTAGTCAAAGATTGTTTAGATATATACTTATATAATAATTACTTAAGCATAGTTAAACCAATGAATTTCCTAACACCGCTTCAAAAGATAAGACAAAATGAGAACACAGTTTGTCACATTTGTAAAAACAAATTATCTGTTGAAGATCGATTGGCTGATCATTGTCATTTAACAGGTGAATAGGGAAGGGTGGAGCTGAGACTAGCAGAGGGATTCAAGTACCTGGGTGTTTTCCTAGATAGTAAGCTTTCTTGGAAAAGGAACACGCAGGAAAGGCTAAAGCAAGGGCTCAATGCCTACCACGTATGCAGGAACTCCATGGGAAGGAACTGGGGTCTGCAAGCGAAGATAGTAAACTGGATCTACACATCCGTTGTCAGGACGGTTATTTCCTATGGTTGTGTGGTATGGTGGGAGGCATTGAGGAAGGAAAGTCTCAGGAATTTACTAGTTAAGGTTCAGAGATGTGCCTCGATGGGTATCACAGGTGCTCAGAAAAGCACACCTCAGGACGTCATTCTTCATCTACTTCCTATAGAGGACTTTGTGGTAGGAACGGCGCGCCGCGGCGTCTAGAAGTCCCCTTAGACTCGTAGAAACAGGTTTGGTGAAGACAGGAATAACAGGTCACACATCAATCTTAAATGAGATCAGTTTTAGTGATCAGGGATCCGTTAAACTTGGGTTTACGGACTATAAGGTCGCTGAAATTGGCTGTAGTAGAGCACCCTCAATGGTAATCCCGGATAGGGACTATTGGGTCAAATCCGATAAGCTATATGAGGGAAATGCAGTCTTTACAGACGGATCAAAAATGGGGGAAGGCACAGGGGCTGGTGTCTATATCTTCGGAACGAACATTCGTAGTTCTTTCAGACTGCCGAATGAATGCAGCGTTTTCCAGGCTGAGATCTTGGCGATTCTCAGGACCACGGAGCTGGTGATCAGGAATGTAGCTGAAGGTGAATAGGTAACTTTCTACGTCGACAGCCAAACGCATTGTCAAATCGAAACTTGTTAGTGACTGTAGGAGAGCCCTCAACTTGCTTATGGATAAATATAGTGTCAGAGTATGTTGGGTTCCTGGTCACAGCAGTGTTGAGGGAAATGAAATTGCCGATGAGGTGACAAGAATAGAGTCCGCATTAGATGAAGGAATGTCAGACAGGTCGGTGAAATTACCGATAAGTCATTACTATAGGGATGTCAGTAATTGGTTAGAAAGCAGGACCAACAGTTCATGGCGAAGTAGGGAGGAGTTTAGAGTCTCGAGGGGTATGTGGCCAAAACTTGACTCAGGAAGATCTAAACTGCTACTGAACATGAATAGGAAGGCGATTCGAATTGTGATAGGCGCGTTGACAGGTCACTGCTCGGTCAGAACAAGAATCAGCATTTGGGAAACTGGCACTCCAGATTTTTGTAGGATGTGCGGGGATGAAAAAGAACCAGAAACCATTGAACATATTATCTGTCATTGCCCGAAAGTGCAACGTCATAGGCTTAGATGGCTTAGCAAACGTTTCCATTAAATCATTACTAATATCGGGAAGTGTAAACTAGAGGACATCGGGGCTTCATCATGGGAATTCGGTGGCTCAAGGACGGGTAATAGGGTCACTTCTGGCTACAAATGGGGGTAAATATTATTTTTTTGGGCAACAGAAGGGAATCAGAATGGACCCAATTGGGTCTCTGAGTGGAGGTGCGGTATAGCACCACCCTTCCTAAGCTAACCTAACCTATGATATGACTGAGCGGCCTTTGGCCGGTCTTTGTGACATTGTCCTCAACATATGTATGTATGCTCGAAAACGACGTTATTACGACGAAGTTATTTCTTTATAAATATAAGCAGGTATTTTACATACAGAGAGGGGAAAATCCTTAAGCCATCCGGATATACAGAAAATTCTTTCTTTCGGCATTCGATACATGTACATACATATGTATGCATTTATATATGCACGTATATACCTGGAGGAGAGAGTCCTTAAGCCCGGACGAAGACCAGCTTAAAAAATAATAATTATACATAAGGTGGGGCCACACACACATGTTATATACATGTGTTCATGTGGTGTAAAACCTTTTTTGAGTTTATTGGCATTTTTGAAAGACCTTTTCACAAAATTTTGCACGACTTGCCCTTTTTTGGTCTTCGTTCATTATCTTTGCTTACTTAATGAAAATAGTTTTGTTAAGTTTCTTTATTTTTATACCCTTCACCAAAAATGGTAAAGGGTATATATAGGTTTGTCCAGATTTTTGTAACTTCTACAATATTCATTTGCGGCCACATAAAGTTAGTTATTCTGAATCCTTATGAATAGGAGATGAATAAAAACATGTCTGTCTGTCCGTCTCTCCGTCTGTCTGTACGGATTTTATATGGGTGGCTTGGAATGCGTTTTTTGAAGCTCCCAAACAAGCTAGAGAGCTCGGAGTTGGACTGAAACGACCGCATTTGCATTAACACAATTGGTTATGAAAATCAACAAAAAAATAAATAATCGGTTCATAGAAGTTTGATATATGTATATGGTTTTATCATACATTAACCTCAATACGCACTCTGCCGCTGAAGCTTGCTTAAATACGATTAATATTTACTGTACTTAAACATTTGCTTTAATAAGCATTGGTTGGTATTAAACCCCTTTTTGTCACTAATACATAGACATTGCCTTATGGTATTTTTGCTTGGCACATGCTTTTTCGTACGCATGCATATGAATGGATGTGTATAACAATCAGTAGCCTCATGCAAAAAACTATATGTAGATATGTATGTATAAATATACGCTACCATGAAGACCATTCACTCGTACATACACACATACATATGTATGTGCATAAGAGTGTTCATGTGAACAACTACAACAACAACAATATGCCACAAATAGTATTGAAAGAAGAATATCCAATTGTTTGTACGTATGTATGTAGTCAACTCTACGCACAGCAACAATATGCTAGCAAACGTATTGAAAGAAGAATATTAAGTTGTTTGTGGCAAGAACTGGGAATTTTTTTGTATACAAATATAGTATTGTGCTAATGAATGCATGTCCATACAATATATAAAATATATATGCCCTTAATTATGAAAGTGGTCTAAGTCATATATTTCTTTCATCGAGATATTTAATACATTACATTTGAAGAAGTTAAAAAATATTTTTATATTATGCAACATTTTAACTTATAGTTGTACTAGTGTCGATTCATAGAAGTATATTTAATATTTATTGAAGTTTTTTAGAGATTTATTTCATATTTCGATGCAGAAATGCATATGACTTATACCACTTTCATACTTAAGGGCACATATGTATGATTGTAAATACGTATGTATTTACATACATACATATGTATGCATATTCAATATGCAAAAGTATACATACACATACGTATGTATAAATTCGTTTGCTAATGTATGTCGGTATTATGTAATTAAGCGCTTGTTAAAGAGCATTTTTTTTATAAATATTTCAAAGGGATAGGATTGTTTGAATGTGTTTTTTGAATATATTTTGTAACAAAATGCATAAAATTTAAAGGCTAACATGGCTAATAAGTAAGAAGTCGGCCTGTTAATATTCATTCGTATGTTGAGTTTCGAAATTAATTGAAAATTTTTTCTCAATATATTTTTGAAAAAGAAATTAATCAGGTACCAAAAATAGTAATTCTTCTCGAACTTTCAAAGAAAAAAAAAGCAACTAAATAGAAGGGAAACATCCAACAACGTGGACAATTACAACATTTTAATTGTTCTAAACTAGATTTTTCTAAACTCCAATGATTTTATGTGGTTTCGTTCTGTTGGTGTTTATCAGAATATTTACAATTAACTTTGGTGTTATTTGTTCCTTAAAAATTATCACATGTAATTTGGCTTACAGAGAGATACAAACTTTAGCCTACTGAAATAATAATTATGGAAATAATTATTTTCCGATTTTTATTTTTCCGAGAATAAATTAAAATCAATTTGTGATTTCTACTTTTTCGAACAGAAATTAAATTAAGTTACATTTTGGGAAAAAATACATATACCTACATACATATGTACATACTATGAAGTTATAGGTACATATAGAATATAACTACTACGACAGGATCAACGTGTGGAGATTCCGTATTTTTCACACTTTTATGATATGGCTATCAAATGATAGGGATTTTCCAATGGAAAAATCATGGTGGAATCATGCTGAAAATTTTGAACTCATTTACTGATATCTGGCGTTGTTTTAATAAAAACAAATACACGTTTTTAACCCTTATACCTACTTATGCATATTTTGGTCACATACATATATTCCAGGTTCACCCAATTTAATTAAAAAATTTTTAAAGTGTGTACGTACATATTTATAAAATTCCGGTACTTTGTACACACAGCCATACAATTAGACAATTATTTCAACATTTGTATTTCTTATAAATACTCCCAAGAAGATAAGCTTGAATGGCTGTAGTTGAATCTGGCTTCTTATGGGTGAATATATTAAAGGTTGGATAGGAAAGCTATCTGGCTGGCTTGATAATCTGAGTTCAACTTTGCAGTGAAACTCCTATAGATTATATAAACATAATATGTTTTAATATGTATGTACGAAAACAGCTTAAACATAAATGCCTTAATCACAGGGACATTTTGCATTTGCGTTTAAAATTACTGTCTTGGATATACCTATGTAGGTACTTTTTTATTTTTGGTAGGTACATAAATACCTAATATAAGTTTTGTAAAAGTTGAAATGGCACTTATGTATCTCTGGCAAGGCATAAATTTTTGGTTGTAAAATAATGTGCCTTCTTGAGTTATTGTAGGGTAAAATCATGTATTTTATTGTTGTAAAAATTAAACTATAGCGACTCGCACTGAATTAGAGTGAAATTGTTTTTATAAGTTTCAATTATTTATATACCTATAACATACATACATATGTATGTATGTTTGTGTAGGTATAAATTTATGAAACGAAGATGTAATAAAACGAAAGCTTATGCTTGCTAACTTATAACTATTTATTAATTATATTCCCAGACAGGTATACATACATATGTCCCTAAATACTTATGTAAGTGCTATTTAAAATTTTACTGGTTCCAACCTTAATTTTTACAGCTCTTGATTTCTTTGTAATTTAAACAAAAATTTTTGAAGACATTTATACGAATGTTAGGCCGGGTTTACATCTGTGTGCCATTGATTCAGACACGTACCTACATATTTATTAAGTTGAACAGTTTCATTCATAACTAATAGGCAATTTTATGGAATCCAACATTATTGGAAACAGTTTAAATCAATATATACATGTCTGAGTCAAACAGTTTTTCATTACTGGTTACTCTTTTTTTGGCACATGGCACACAAGAAATGCCAGATGTAAACTCAGCCTTACAAACTGCAAGAAATGAGCCGGATGGATCACACAAACTTTGGAGGTTTGTCTGATTCATTTTCATATATTTTTGCATGAACATACTAAATACTACATATTATGAAAATTGCGCCCTTAAAAAACTATAAAATATTTTTTATAAATAAGGCAATTGTTTTAAAAATTAAGCCTTGCAATTATTTATGTATAGATATTTATTAGCGCAATATTGACTTCGGTGTGACTCGATATACTTATATATCTATTTGCAATTGTACAACAATAAAACATGTATTCGTCCCCTTCAATTAAAAAATCGGCAACGTTTGGCTTACGTAGATTATTTGCAAGGAAATTGCATGAACACTTCTCCTAGTTTGGTTATATTTTTTCTTTCAATATGTATATACATATGTACATACATGCACATGTTTGCAAATACCAATTTTATACTTGTACGATTTATACCCAGCGGAAAAAAGAAAGAGCAAGGATACCTTCTAGAAGGCCTTTGTACTCCTTCTTTTGGATGTACAAGGTCTACTCGCTCCATTCCACTCTTATATCATTTTTGCTTTTCCCTCTCGCCTCTGTTGCCAGCAATTGAGAAAAGTCTTCAAATTAATAGATTTTACTTTTCGTTTGGTAAAAATACACGCAAAAATTTTACTCCTCTTACCCCTTCTCATAAAAGGGAATGTGGAATGTGTATCTTATCTTTTATTCAAAAGAGTCGCGGCCTTCTATAAGGCATTCTTCAGCAGTTAGATAAAAATAGTAATTGATTTAATAAGGCCTGAAGTAAGAAGATATTGTGAGTTTTCCCGCTGGTTAGTAACGTGCTCGCTTTGTATCAAAGTAGCGGTTTGCGTACACATTGTACATACATACAATTGTAAATCCATATACATATATCCACTCGAAGTAGCAAACTATCCAGTGTTGCCAGAAAATGCTGATGAGAGAATGCTAAATCGGTCAAAAATTCTGCTAAAATGTTCTACAGAAGAAAAGCTTAATGGTGAATTTAAATGTAGAAAAAATTATTGAAATAGCTTTGAATTTCATGTTTATACAAACTCATTAGTATTTACATGTATTTTTATAGCACACACAAACATAAAATAGTTAATAAATAGTGTTCTTTGGAAATATTATAATTGCGTTAAAAAAATTTTAACGCACTAATAATCTCAAATTATTATTTTACTTATTCAGTAAAATATTTGTTTATTAAAAATACATACATTGAAATTGATTGTTGAAGGGTTAGCTGGATGGTATGCGCATTTCACTGTTGCTAGTGCAGATCATCAGGGAACCTTTACCCTGAAATACATGTACATTTATGAGAAAAATCCTCCATACAGAAGAATTTTTTTAAGAAATTAAAATTTTTTATTTTCAACAAATTCTGCCAGAAAGCATTTAGCAGAATTTTTTGAAAGTTGAATGCTGTTTAACTAATGAAAATGCCAGATCTAGTAGTGAAAATGCTAAAACGGCAACAATGAATCTAACCCAAGCGCTTTTTGTTGTCATTGTGGATTATTAGTGCGTTAAAAATTTTAAAGGTAATTGCAACATTTCCTATAAAAATACCTGTAAATACTAATAAGTTTGTATAAACATGAAATTCAAAGCTATTACAATAATTTTTTCTATATTTAAATCTGGCATTATACGTTTCTTCTGTAGAACATTTTATCAGAATTTTTTGACCGATTTGGCATTCTCTCACCATAATTTTCTGGCAACACTGGTTGTTGTGTTGAAACTTATGAATTTTTTTTAAAGACATGTTGATACATACATACGAGTACATATATGTATATAAATATGCCCAAGTAAATATAAATGTGTCTGTATATGTATGTGAAAAAAAGTAAGCCCTTGCTAAAGATCATGGATGTCTTATAAATATTTTAAAGTGGACGATATTGTTTGTTTGAGGGTGCTTGTCGTTGCTATTTTATTTCATTCATGTGGTTTTTGTTTTTTTTTTTAATAAATTTAGTAAAAAGTACTTCTGCTTAGTTAAGCTGGATTGATTCGCTGGGTGAGTTCAATTTATGATGTATGTATGTATGTATATATGTACATATGTATGTAAATACCTATATTTTTTAAAAAAATATACAAATAGGTACATATGTATACTTATGTAGGTATCTTTTTATATTATTTTCTAAAATTCTTCAGAAAAACTACTTTATAGTATACACATATTTACATATGTATGTATGTAAATACATATGTATGTGGTAGTATATGAAAGAAATATTTTTAGTATATAGGACAAAAAACATAAATGTTGAGATGAGAATATGAACTCACGTTCTCCTATTTTCAGAACTAATGTTTTATTCACATTTTGTTTTATTGGCATTTTGCACTTATTTTAAAGATCTAAAACTTGGGTTAATTACATACATACATATGTACCTATGTAGCTGATTATGTACATATGTATATGTAAATAAATATGTATGTAATACCCAAGAATGATAAAATAATTATTTTATCATTCTTGTGTAATACCTACATGAATGTATCTTAGTATGTATATTATTGCAAATAATAAATTTATTAATGTTTCCCCAGGTAAAAAATTAATGCGTTCAAAATTTAATAGTGTTTCATGCTTTCTTTAGCATTTGTGCAAATCGTAATAAAGCTATAGTTTTTGAACTCATCATAAACGCATACGATATTGCTGGGTAATTAATACATTGAAATAAATATCCGCCGAAATAGCCATGTAAAAACGGAATTAAATCATCATATTGACACATTGTCATAAAACAAATTTTATCTCCATCAAATAATAAGAATGCAGTAGCTCGATGGTAGGGAGTGTGTTTTGGCAGTCATAACAGCAAGGTTCGCATCCCGGCTGGGACGATGTTTTTTTTTGTTTTGTGAAAAAACGTCATCGAATCAGGGAACTTGCATGGGTTCTAAGCACTCATTTCATGGATGAGCAGTTTTGTTAAATGTGAACCCATGGTCGTCAATGACACGTCTGTGTTAAAAAAACTATTTCTTTTGCATGTTGTTTTTGCTGGGTCCGAAAATAACTTAATTATTCGATTGCTTAATAAACTTACATACAGAGAATTGTTGGTTAAAAAAAATTGCTAACTTTTATATCTAAAGCCAGTTTGTATTCCTGCATTTTATTGGTGCTTATGTCTACTCATTGGTAGAACTGCAGCAGTAATGTTTAAAAACTTTATTTTTAATTTAAATTGTCTTAGGTATTATAAGAACTTTCAACGGAACATAGTAGGCTAGTAGGTTATTTGCAACTTAAAAAAATACATACATATCGCTCATTTTCTAACACAACATCACATATCAAAAAATGAGATTTTTGAGTTATTGATGCAAAATTAATCTTGTATACTAAACTATCGAGAGAAAAATTAAATTTTCATTAAGTTGTGTGTAAATTGAAAACTTTAAAGTTTAAAATGAACAATTTTTATGAACTGAAATATATTGTGTATATGTATATAAAAACACATATTTTTTAACC
Organism: Nowickia ferox; assembly: GCA_936439885.1. Lineage (NCBI taxonomy): Eukaryota > Metazoa > Arthropoda > Insecta > Diptera > Tachinidae > Nowickia > Nowickia ferox. The sequence goes on along the minus strand of OW387024.1, from coordinate 50,861,316 downwards.
CTTATACCCACGCATATTGCTGCAAAGTGCCTATGAATATTTCAGTTTCACTTGACTCAAATCACGACATGTCAAATCAAGGTGATTTTAAAAAATTAATGAAAGCTAAATAATTGCTTTTTTAAATTGCACGATTTATAGCGTTGGAAGTTGGAAGAAAATATTCCATTATAAATGACAAAAACTTAAAATACAATAAATACCCACTATCAAGTCAGCTATTAGTAGTTAACTTTTGAAATCACCATGATTTTCAGAATATGCCCGATAACTTTGAAAATATGTATTTATACTAGTTCGCTGCTGAGCACACACAGTCTTGTTAACAAGGCAAGCGTCAGTTAAGGAATATTTTGTCCGCAAGATGCATTTAAAATGCATACGAATGGATACGAAAGTTTTCTCATAAAATTACGTATGTCTACGTATATACATATATACATACGCACATATGCACGCATGTGTTTTCTTTACATTTTATGATTTGTGAATATAAGATTCGGCACAGCCGAATATAGCATTCTTACTTGTTTAAATTTATTTTTGCCTGCCACTTGTTGCAATTTCAATTACAACAGAGTTTCATTTTGTAAAGCACAATTTCTACATTTGAACGATTTTTTATTCCAAATTGACGATGAATGTGTGAAATTGTTGATGTGGCAATATGGATATTTGACAACCGGAATACGGCTTACGTTAGAAACGTAAAGCTAATCGAACGATAAGTCGAAAGATAGTGGAACACTTTTATAGAAGAAAATGAGTGACTAACTTTCGTTCTCTTAAGTTTTCTTTCGACATTTCAGAAAATTTTGCACTGAAATTCTCAAATTTCACACAAATTTAAATATATCAACAAATTTCAGTGCAAGTTTTTTACAAATTTCAAAATTTTAATTGTCCCCGAAGTGACAATCCACAATGACTTTCATGATTTGTTCCTATATAACGATGGGACAAAAATAGAAGGAGTTAGCCTAGGCTTCTCAAATTTAGTACATTATTTACATTCACCTTAGCTAAGAAAACTTTTAGTTTTCAAAAAGATCAGACCAAAGGGCGTGTCCGCCCATGTTCCAAAAAGTCATTTTTGGATTTGCAATATTTTTCAAAATAAAACTGTATAAACTTACATTTTTTGTAACCATCCTTATCGCTCCTTGTGGGTTACTTTTTGCTGTAAGTGTGAAAAAGACCTTTCGTCTTGTCAAGTGTCCTTTAAAGAAAATATACAATAACTTTTACAAAATTTAACAGAATTTCATGAAAATTTTATATTTGTACAAATCTAATAGCAAAGAAGTGCTTTTTGACTTAATGTCAGGCACACTCACGGTGAGAATAAATATAGTCACTCAAGTGAGCGTGACTGTCGTGCAAATTTTCTTCGGAAACATATTTATTCTTGAATGATTTCGCACAGTTAAGGTAAATATAATTCAGTTTCACACACATGTGTTTGAATTGTCACTCACAAATTCATAAATTAAAAAATCTAAAATCTTTGAATCAACTTTGTTTCAAAGGTCACAGGACCTTTTTTAATTTAAATTTTTTTATTCCAAATTTAAATTTTTGTTATTAAAGGTCTGATTTTAACATCATTAGTGACATTGTATATTTGTATATACTTGGAGATATCTGCAAAGTCTATTGTTTTTTAGATTATGGTCCTCCTTGAAAATAAAAAAGGATCTGAGGTTAGGAACAAATGAGTTATCAAATCCTTATGAGTGTTTATCCGACACGAGCTGCGACTACCGCAGCTTTCTCACATTTTTGTGATTGTCTTCTAACGCTCCCACAACCAGCTTAAAATATTATTTTTATTATGACTGCTGACTTTAATTAATACCCCTATTCTAACCTCTCTGACAGTGACAAAATTATAACAAAACTGAGGTGAATGACTATTTGTATATTTTTGGTATTCTGAAAAATATTGTCATGAATAAAATATAACAAATTTGTCACCTCATGAAAAGCATATAACAAAATAAAAATTTATGAATTTTTTTGTGGGAGTTAAAGAGAAAAAAGCGTGAGTATTGAAAAATTGTTAACATTGCTATATAACAATTGTTAACAAAATTATTTCTTCGTGCACTTTTTCTTGCAAAAATGAAGGAATATTTTTTTACTTTTTTCAAAATAACTTCCAGGGAATCCTGATTTTTTGTCAACAATATTTGCAAAGTTGTAGCTACGGTAAAACTGGTCAAACGTGTCCAGGCACCCTAATAGCTCAAGTTATTCTCAAAAAAGTGAAAACAAATTTTTTCCTTAATTTTTGCAAAAAAAAAAGTGCAAGAAAAAATTATTTTTTTGGCGTAAGATGCTAACAAGATTTGTTTGATAGAGGGTTTTACTACCATTGTACCATTACAACTTTTCCTCCACAGATTTCACAATCAAGGAATGTGTAACCTTTTTCTGGAGAAACTACTAGGTTCGTAGTACGTAGTACGTAGTACGGTATAGTCCGTGTGTTTTTAAAAAAGTCCTAATTTTTTGCATAGAGTTATTATTAGTACATTTTTATGTGGGCGACCATCGTTTGAATGGAGAAATTAAAGTTATTCATATTCGTTGGAACTGCATTATAATTAAAACACAGGCTTTCAAAATTTGTATTGCTTAGGATATTAGCAACCGCAGCATCTACCATTGTACTATGCATTTCGTATGAAACATCTAAAACAACCCCAACAAAGATATCACATTTGAAATTTATAATATGTATTTTAATCACTTTCATTAAAAACCTTTTTTTTAACATTTTGATTCTCCTTTGCTAAAATAAACATAATCTCCAAGCCGATAAGTAGATAGATGTTCTATTCAACCACAAATCTACCTTGATGATTCACAATATGAATAATGAAATAAAATGTATGCCCCTATTACGGTTTACAACTCAACCAAGTCTAGTTGAAATTGTAACAACTTAACTTTAAAACAACTTAACTATTTTTTTTGCATTCTGAATTACAACTAATTGTAGTTGTATTCGAAACAATGCTCAAAAAGAAAAGGTTTTTATCTATGCTATGTTTTTTGAAACCATAGTAGCCATCACAAAATATTTAAAATATTTTAAGTTTTGGCCTTGTGTTTTATTTTTAGATTTCATGTTTTATAAACATGGCAACAATATTGTTTGACAAATGGGATTGGTTGGCGTCTGGATGAAGTAAAACAAATACAACACTCGAAATAAAAACCAAAATACAACTGATAAAAAGCAGTTATCTCATGGTGAAAAAATTGTAATCCATAATAAAAGTTTTACAACTACAACTAAACTATCCATTTAGTTGTAAATCATAATAGGGGCCTTACTTTTACAAATTTTGATGCACACATATTTTATAGTAATACCTTAATGGCAACAATGCAATAAAAATCATAAATAAATATGAAAGAATTTAATTTTTAAATATCTGCTTATATGACCATAGCTGCCATCCATGAATGCCAAATTATGTGAGGTTCACATTCACCTTTTCGGATGTATTCCAGTGTTCAACTCGTTAAATGTTTTAAGTTCACTTCCGTCAAATTTTAATGCACAGATACAGGTGGAACAATTTTACTTTCGCGCGTAGTATACAACCAATTAATTTTTTTTTTAATTTTTTGCTTACAAATTATTTTCCTCTTCTAAGCGTACCAAACTGTATTTTTATTTCATAATTTCTTTAGGTTTTGTTGTTATATACTACTTTTTGTAAGCTATTGAAAAGTGGATAAAAAAAGAAAAATATGTAATTTTTGAATTGATTTGTTTTTTAAGTTGTTGTTCGAATTTTATATTTTTTTTGTGCAAATTTATTGAACACACTATTAGACTTCAAAATCAGTAAAAACCCCGAAGACCATATATTTCTTTTTTTTATATATTTAATAAAATTTTAGGAATTTTTTCACGCTAAGTCAATTACATGCGACTTTTAAAGCAATGAAAAATTATTGGAATGCAATTTTTTAATACAAAATGTATATACGTATTTTATAGGGAATACACTAACCTACACAAAAACCAAAAAAACTTTTATTCTTATTTGAAAGAAAAAAAATTTTTGCAATAAATTTTCTTAAAAATTAATAAAATACCTAATTTGTGACTTCAGCGCCCTCTTGTAGCGAAAAAAAGGGAAGAATACAATCTTTTTTTCATTAAAATTTTTTATTTATTATCTTATGTTGCAAACAGTTAAATGATTTAAATTTTTTCAAACGTTTTTAGTTTTTTTCCTTAAATTTTTTTGTAAAGTGGAGAAATTCGAGCTAAATCGATAAGTTAAGACAAAATTTTAAAAAATTTTTTAGCAATATGTTAGAAATTCAAACATACTCGTATACTCGTAAACAAAAACAAAATAAAACCGGAAGTCCATACTTTTCTAATACTCCATTAAACTTGATCGTTTTTTCAGTTTTAATTTAAATAATATAAGTTTTTTATGCAAAAAATATCAGTAAAAAAATTTTTTTTTAACTGTTTATAAAACATTATATTTTATACTCTTAACTATAATAAAATCCAAATTTCAGTCTTCTACTTAAAAAACTGAAATTAATACAATTAGTTGAAACAATTTTAAATTTTTAGTTGAACTATAGTGAATTTTAATCAGAAATAATTTCTTAGTCAATTAAAAATTTAAAATTGTCTGACTTAAATAATCATGGGCCCGTGACAAATATATGTTCACTTGGCAATCACAGTTTCATGTACTAGAAAGTAAAATCAATTGTAGAAAGCAAAAACAATGTAACATAATATCCACTACAATAATACTTACAGGTATGTACCGATGGTACATCGAATAAGTACAAATAATTAATGATGATAATTAGTGATGATCGTAATAAGCAATAATAGTTAAACATACTTAGGTAGAGTGATATAACTTCGTGCTAACCTGAATAGAAAATAAAAAAAACGGATAAACAGAAAATGAATGGTGATACTTACAAATGCATTTACCAAAGTTAAATCAATAATTGTACAAAATATAATCATTTCTCATATTCCATTTCATTGCAAATTTGCGTTAAATAGCTGATGTTAATAACAATCTCTACCGCAGACTCATAGCCGGTCAAACAAAATATTACAGGACATCTTGTGTAGTGTAGAGCGGTGCGATTACCTCCACAATTTTAGATTTTTTTCGTTTTGATCTTTTACCTTATTGCAACTAGCAGTACCGTGTAATTCCGCGCACACAACACAAACAATACGTAAATTGCAGAGGCTCTACTCTGTAAATCAAAACAAAGTGAATGCTTTCGAATTTGCATGTAATTAACTAGGGTTGTTATCGCGTAATTTTAAAAAAAGGACAGTAGAAGTAAAAACCCGGACATTTGCTTAAAAAATAGGACTCGAAAATAAAACGAAATTGATTTTTATTAATATTGCTTCTAATTGCGGAGGTAATCACAGAGGATATCCTGTATAGTCTTTCGTTAAACAGACTATCGGACAAAAACCTAAATTAGCTCCAGCTCAATCCAATTACTTCACGTGTATCGTATGCCGATGGTGTTAAGACAAATTCTATTCCCGCACAAAAAGTATCACCGCCTTTCCAAAAAGCTGCTTATGACTAAGTTTTCCAAAATTTTAGCTGATAATGGATGCATCCCTGACCATCAGTTTGGTTTTATAAGTTAGCATAGCATAATTGAGCAAACGCATAGATTAGTTCAATTTATAAGGAAGACATTTAAAGAAAAGAAGTATTGTTCTGCCATCTTCATTGATGTTTCTCAGGCATTTGACAAAGTATGGCACGAAAGCCTAGTTTTAAAATTGAAGACGTATCTGCCACTAAACATACAAACACTTTTGGAAAGTTATATTACTGATAGGAAGTTCACTGTTGTTGAAGGAGACTTCATGAGTGTCCGCAAATCTATATCTTCTGGTGTCCCACAGGGTAGTATTTTGGGCCAGTCTTGTATTTAATATATACTTGTGATATGCCTGTGGGCAATAATATCCATACCTCTACATTTGCCGATGATACAGCCTGTATGAGTATGCATGAAAACCCTTATGAGGCATCCCGCAATCTCAAGGAACATATTACCCAGCTGGAAATATGGTTGAACTTATGGAGAATTAAAGTAAATGAACCAAAGTGTGTCCATATAACCTTTACCTTAAGAAAAGATAATTGTTCCCCCATTCGAATCAACAATCAAGATATTCCTCAACATTCTCAAGGGAAATACCTTGGTATACACCTTGATCGATGGCTTACATGAAAACATCATATTGACTTTAAGCTAACTCAAACGAAACTTAAGTTAACACAAATACATTGGTTGAGTGGCAGAAATTGAACACTCAGCCTAGACTGCAAACTGTTAATATACAAATCGCATTTGAAAACAATAAGGAGCTACGGAATTCAGCTATTGGGCACTGCTTCAGCTTCCAATGTAGAGAGAATCCAACGAAGGCAAAACAAAATTTTACGTTTGATAACATCGGCTCCATTGTACATTAAAAATTCAAATGTACATCGTGACTTAAATATGCCACTAGTTACTGAAGAAATTACAAAATACGCATGCAAGTACTTAACAAAACTCGAATCCCATCCTAATCCCCTTGCTTGTAACATCTTGAATTTTACTGGACACATCCGCTTAAAAAGGAGGGACACTACGGCTCTAATACTCAACACTCCAGATGAAACTGTTTTCCGTAGTACCATATTGCTTTCAAAAGCGAATTGTATATTAAAAGTTTACAATCTAGACTGAATGTTGAATTTCTGTCAATCAGCCAATGTATCTGAGTTAATTTAAGTTTCATTTGTGTTAGCTTTGAGTCAATATGGTGCTTCCATATAAGCCGTCAATCAAGGTGTATACGAAGGTATTTTACATGTGAATGTTAAGGAAAAACTTGATTGCTGATTAGAATTGGCAAATGTTACCTGAACACACTTTTGTTCGTTTACTTTAATTCTCCATAAGTTTAATCATAGCTCTAGATGTGTAATATATTCTTGTAGATATCGGGAAGCCTCGTGAGGGTTTTTCCCTGTGTCTCCTTCAACAACCGTGAACTTCCGGGTAGTAATGTAACTTTGCAATAGCTTCAGAGAATTTATAGGTAGATATGATTTAAATTTTAAAATAAGGCCTTCATCCCACACTTTATCAAACGCCTGAGAAACGTCAATAAACAGAGCAGAACAATACTTCTTTTCTTCAAATGTTTTCTTATAAATTGAACTAATGTATGCGTTTGTTCAATAGTGCTATGCTGACTTCTAAAACCAAATTGCCTGTAGATATCGGAGAGCATAATAAGGCAGGCTGTATCAGCGGCAAATGTATATGTATGGATATTGCTGCTCAAAGGTATATCACAAGTATAAATCAAATACAAAACTGGCCCCAGTATGCTAACCTGTGACACACCGGATGAGATAGATTTTGGCACACTTATGAAGTCTCCTTCAACAACTGTGAACTTCCGGGAAGTAATGTAACCTTGCAATAGCTTCAGAAAATTTATTGGCAGATATGATTTAAATTTTAAAATAACGCATTCTTGCCACACTTTATTAAATGCCTGAGAAACGTCAGTAAGCAGGGCAGAACAATACTTCTTTTCTTCAAATGTTTTTCTTATAAATATAACCTATCTATGCGTTTGTTCCATAGTGCTTTGCTGACCTCTAAAACCAAATTGATAGTCTGGTATGCATCCACTTCCAGTTAGAATTGGGGACAATTTTGTCACGAGCAGTTTTTCGAAAAGTTTTGACATTGTTGATAGTTGACTTATTGGCCTGTATGATTCAGCTTTGGTAAGATCTTTGCCCGGCTTTGGAATCATCTTGATCTTCGCAAGTTTGCAGCTATGTGAAAAATAAAAAGCAGGATTCTGATTGCAATTGAAAGCAAATTCATCAACATCTTGTTACTAATTTAAGGGACGAGGTGGAAGAGCAAATCGGCAAATCAACAGCACCCGTACATGAATAGGGAGTGAATACAGATATTAAATGTTCAGCAAATAAGTTACCTTTTTTACTATTGCTTCTTGCCCATACTCCGGTCTAAGTGCGCAGTGGTGATTTTACTCAACGGGTCTTTTAAGATTTCTAGCAGCGAGCCATAAAGAGTAATTAGATGCTGGAGTGACATCGAGATTTTCCAGATACTTTTTAAGAGATACATTTTTTTCATATGCAATCAACTCTTGGAGTCGTCTAGTACATGCTTTAAGTCTGATTTTATTTACGGGTAATCTGTGTTGTTGCCATTTTCTTCCAGCTCTCCCTTTTCCACATACAAGACGTTCAATATCGGTAGAATAAATTCTATTAAACCCAGTCTGCTTTTGGGAGGAAGTGGCGTATTCAGCAGCGTGTTCAAATTTTTCGTTAAGAATGGCAACGTTAAATTCAATATCTTCGGGTGTTCTAAGCTTAATGTTTTCCGTACAATGACTACTGAAATATTTTTTGAACCCCAGCCAATTAACAAGATTGATCATCTTTACATATAGGTGAAGTAAGTCACTTCTACAAATTGAAACGATTGTGGGAGAGAGATCGGAGGAGAGATCTAGGGAAGCCTCAACATAAATTAAATCCCTAGAGATATTTGTCATGACGCTAAAATCTATAACATCTGGAATTTTTTTTATGTCCGTAGGCCAGTAAGTGGGTTCCTTACTCGAATTTCACTTCTAAGCCCATTTTTGAAATTGTGTTGAACAACGCCCGACCTCTAGGCGTAATGAGACGCGAACCCCAGAAGGTATGTTTTGCATTGTATTTTAGCATCTGGGAGGGGAGTAAATTGATGATATCACGAAATTTGTAGAAAAATTTCCAATGCAGGTATTTGTTGCTTGTAGGTGTTCTTCACAAATGTTGTCAAGAATATAGCGCTTGAGCCTCGACGTTATTAGAATTGCTGATCCACCGCATGTTCTTCCTCTCGGGTCCTTTGAATCATATAAGGTGTAGCCATTGATTTTGAAAAAGATTCTCGAAGTCAAATGAGTCTCAGATATCAACATTATATAAATATTTTTGTCCATGAGAAAGTGCTCAAGTTCATTTTTATGTTGGCGAACGGTTAACTTGTTCTTGGCTTATTAACAAATGCTTGAAGCAGTTTATTTTGAAGCAGTCATATTTGTTGTAAAGTTGTTTATAGTTTGCACCAGAGTATCAATAGTGGGTTCAAGGCGACTGAAATTAAAGCAATAGTTTGTATTTGTCGAATTATTTGGCGGTGAAACTTTTTGTGCGGGAATAGAATTTGTCTTAACAGCATCGGCATACGATACACGTGAAGTAATTGGTTGGGCCATTTGAGGAAAAGTGGCGGAGTAAGCGATGGCTTATTGAACTGGAACTAATTTAGGTTTTTGTCCCATAGTCTGTTTAACGAAAGAATATACAGGACATCCTCTGTAGTTAGCGGTGTGATTACCTCCACAATTGCTGCATTTTTTATCCCTTTGATTTTTTGGCTTATTGCAACTAGCAGTGCCGTGTAATTCGCCGCACACAACACAAACAGTAGGTAAATTGCAGTAAGTTTTAGTATGGCCATATTCTTGACAATTATGGCACTGTACGGGCCCTGAACGCTTGTGTGGTTCTTTAAATGTTATTTTTTCGGTACAAAATATATTTTAAACTATAAATTCGATGGGTCTCATTTTTCTCAATTTTATATCATTTCTCCCTATTTAATATGTTTGATACATTTTTTACCTTAAATCCCTGGAGGACGAGCGCATTATTTAAAAAAAAAGTTGTCAAGTCCTTATTGGAAAACCCAGTATTTAAATACGAATTTGTGTTTTCAGCGTATATTTAAATAATACTTAAATGCCCAATCTTCTGTATTTAAAGGCTATTTAAGTTTTATGAGCATACCATATGTTTTGTGCAGGTGTGTGTTTATTGAAAACGTATATGTACATGTGATAAATAAATAGAAAAATTGCATTCTACTGATCGTGCGGGTTCATAAAGTGTGTTTGTATATCATTTTATTTTTGTACATTTTGATAACTTAACTTTTTTTATTTATGTTAAACAGCTTTTGTTTGGAAAGTTTTTCATAATATTTCCAAATTTTTTAGTGCTGCCGTATTTTCAACGTAATTTTATAAAGACTTTAATTAACCATTGAAAAAATGAAATCGCCTCTTGCGAAGTGTCAGCAAATATGGTTATGTTCACCTCGTCTAGCTGATTTCGGGCACCAACAAAATTCATAGCGTTATCTGAGTATATTGTTTGACGACGTCCTCGACGTGCTATAAGTCTCTTGAGGGCCAAAATGAACGCTTCAGAAGTAAGGTCGGTCACTACCTCTAAGTGAACAGCTTTTGTTGCGAAACAAATGAACACCGCTACGTTCACCTTGTGCGGTCTTTTACCTCTTTCTTTGTAGTGGGCTCAGAATGACCCACAATAATCTAGTCCTGATTTTATGAACGGGCGAGCTGGAAATACTCTACTTTCCGGTACACCTGTTGTATGTATATTGCCAACATTGTTTGAGGACGGCTGTGATAATTATCGAGATGCAACATTTTCATTATTAGTTTTCTGATCGAATCGTTGTGTGAAAAGAGTATTGAATGTTTAGCGTATTATGAAATGTTTGACAACTCCAGCCCTCCTCCGACTCTTAAAACACAAAGTTCATCAAGAAAGGGAGACAGGCTACATATAGGACTCTAATTATTGATTTCTTTGTTAATGATTTCTTGCTTGAAAAAAACTATCTGTATAGCTCTAACTATCAGATGCATTGCAGAGGTTAGTTCATAAGGGTTGAGTTGGTTAGTTGATGGCCGACTATGATTTGATCCTTGGCGTTTCTAATAAAGCATTACGTACAGTCCACTGCTCTTTGAAGACACATGAAGTAATCATGATGAATTATTGATATATATTATGTCTTCCAGTTCAGTTGGTAAAGGACAATCGTTCCGTAGAACCATGTGGAACATTTGCCTGATGTTTTGGAACTCAATCCTCTTGAAATGTGGTGCAGGATTTTAGTGTGAGCTGACGTGTTGCCATTGAGTTCTTATTGTTTATTCTTGTATTTTTGAAGTTAAGATGGTTGTGACTTAATCCAGTGAAGCACTATTTCTGAATCGAACCATAAATATGTCTTATGACCTTCAAAGTGAAACTCTTTTCTTACTCGTATTATTAGTGGCCCCTAGAATAGCAGCCCTTAGTTCCAGTCTTAGCAACGTCAAGCTTTTCAAGGGAAATTTGGCACACAGCAGTCTAACAAAAATTTTTTCACCTTGCAATCTTTAACGTAGGTAGACAGCAGCTTCATTCGCCTTTTCAGAGGCATAAACGAATGTATGCAATTGAGTGTGGCTCACTATTTGACCATCAGCAATGTCTCTTCTAATATGTACGTGGTTTAGCTCCTTCAAGCGATCGCGGAATGTTCTCCTTTCTGAACTACCGCAGTATCTATATAAAGCATTTTGCTGCCACTACTTCTGGCCCACTGTCCACTATTTTATACCACATTTTGGCTCTGGCGACCGACCTTATATGGTATAACCTAAACATCAAATCGGAGGAAATTCCGTTGCACTGTGTCAGCCTAGAGGCGTATCCAGCTCTTCATCCTAAAGTACTTTGATTACCGAAACCACAACAGCAAATAATAACTACCAAACCGATTAACCGATGCCCACATATGGAATGAAACAAAGGATACGATTTGAAACATGGAATATCAGAACGCTTTTAGAAACATCACGAATCGCACAAGTTAGCAAAGAATGCGAGAATTGAATAGTCGCCGGCTGCTACGAAACAAGGCCCAAGAGATTTGTAGAAATCCTCGTATTGATCCTCAGTGATTGAGAATCTGGGAGGGGAGTAAATTGATGATATCACGAAATTTGTACAAAAAGTTTCAATGCAGATATTTGTTGCTTGTAGGTGTTCTTCACAAATGTTGTTAAGAATATAATGCTTGAGCCTCGACTTTATTAGAATTGCTGATCCACCGCATGCGCTTCCTCTCGGGTCCTTTGAATCAAATAAGGTGTAGCCATTGATTTTCAAAAGGCTTCTCGAATCAAATGAGTCTGAGAAACCAACATTATATCAATATTTTTTTCCGTAAGGAAGTTCTCGAGTTCATTTTTGTGTTGGCGAATGACGTTTGCGTTCCAGAAACATATTTTTAACGTGTTCATGGCTTATTAACTAACACAGAAAAAAGTATTCACCAATTAATATTTTCAATTAATAATTTAATTGATTCAATTAAATTTTTAATTGTATTAAATAATTTGAGTGTAAAAACTTAATTGATATTATCAAATTGTTTATAGGTGAAAATTTAATTAATTTTTTAATTAATATTACAAATATTTTAATTAATATTACAAACTCATTCATACTACTTTTATGTGTGAATGCTTGAAGCAGTGTATTCTGTATTCGCAGCATTTCTTACATCATGTTAGTCATATTTGTAGTAAAGTTATTTATAGTTTGCGCCAGATTATCATTCTGGCACCTGAAGTTAAAGTTTGTGTTAGCATTTGTTGAATTACTTGGTGGGCAGACTTTTTGCGTGGGAATAGAATTTGTCTTAAAAGCATAGGCGTACGATACACGTGAAGTACTTGGTTGGCTCATTGGAGGAAAAGGGGTGGAGTAAGAGTTTGCTGGTTGAGCTGGATGTAATTTATGTTTTGTCCCATAGTATGTTTAACGAAAGAATATACAGGACATCCTCTGTAGTTAGCAGTGTGCTTATGTCCACAATTAATACATTTCTTTCAGCTTGATCTTTTGGCTTAGTACAGCTGGCAGAACCGTGCAATTCACAGCAGATGGCAATAACTGTATGAAATTTGCAGTAAGTTTTTGTATGGCCATATTCTTGGCAATTGTGGGACTGTACTCGATCTGAACGCTTACGTGGCTCTTCAACTGTGATCGGTGTAATAGAAACCTTACGCTATAAATAAGACGGGTTTTTCTTTTTTTACTATTGTATGTAATTTTGCTTCAGTTCAACCCGAAATAGGGGTTGAGGGACCTTTCCTATGTTAATTAGTAACATTTTTTACTTTAAAGCCTTTGTCGATAAGAGCACATTTTACTTTTTTAACTTTTGTTTTGATTTACGTGGACGATATATTGATTGCATCAAAAGATGAAACTAAAATTAAAGCTATAAAGAATATTTTCGAAAATGCATTCAAGATCCATGACTTGGGGTCAATAAAGCACTATCTCGGTTTACAAGTGGAATGTTCAGAACATGGATATTATTCTATTTCACAATCACAGTATATTAAAAAGATGTTAGCGGAAGCTGGACTCGACAATTCAAAACCATCCTCAATTCCATTAGAAGTCTCATATGGAAAATCTGCCACGCAGAACTTAGTAACAACAAAAACTATCAGAAACTCATTGGAAGTCTGCTATATATTTCGTTGAACTCAAGACCAGACATCACAGCTGCAATTAATATATTAAGTCAAAAAATCTGTAAGCCAAACGAAGAAGACTGGACGGAACTAAAAAGGGTGGCTAGGTATCTCAAAGGAACCGTCAATATGAAATTGTATTTAGTACCAGATAATGACGGGATTTTATCCGGTTATTCAGACGCTAATTGGGGCGAAAATCGATTGGATCGAAAATCTAATAGCGGATACCTCTTTAAAGTTTATGGTGATGTTATTTCGTGGGCTTGTCGTAAGCAGACATGTGTGACATTGTCTTCAACGGAGGCAGAATTTGTTGCACTCGCTGAGGCAGCAAAAGAAGCGTTATGGCTGAAGCAGTTACTTGCAGATTTTGGAGAACTCATAAACAATCCCATCATCATAAAAGAAGACAACCAAAGTTGTATAAAGATCGTCGAAGGTTTCAAATTGAACAACAGAACCAAACATATTGATATAAAATACCACTTTGTTAAGGATTATGTAAAGAGAGGCACAATAAGATGTGAATATTGTCCAACCAGCGACATGGAAGCAGATTTACTTACTAAACCACTCCCTCCACACAGAATAAAGGACGTAAGATCCAGAATTAAACTGGTTGACAATTTGGAATGAGAAGGGGTGTTGAATATATTAGCATATCCCTACTGCAACATTCCAAATTACTAATATGGCAACTCTTTCATCTTTTGACATTTTGCTTTTGTAACTTTTCCTTTTTTTATTACTTGTCATTTTGATCTTTTCCGGTTTATAACCTTTTTTACTTTTTACTGAATTAATCAATAAACACTTTTATAATTCAAATTGCGAGAAACGCTCATATTGATTTAAAAATAAATCAAACACTCAACACATCACTTATCAAAAGAAGATAGCCCACTACTGGACATTATTAATTTTGATCCCATAAAACACGTCGTTATTGATGAAATGCACATGCTTTATCTTGGAATTAGTAAACAATTACATCAAAAGCTTACTGTAATACAAATTCATTCTCTTATATTTCAACAAAACCTGCTAATGGGGTCTAAAAATATACCTTTTGAGTTTCAAAGAAAATCACACGATTTAATGAATTTAGCAAACTGGAAAGCTACACAATTCCGTTTCTTCTTATTTAAAAAATGTATTAGATGTTGAAATGTAAAAACATTTTTAATTTTATTTACTTCTTGCCGTATTTAGTCGTCCACCAATTTAGCTACATTAAAATCAAAATACGTTCAAAATTGTTAAAATCATTTGTTAAACTTATGCCTCGATATTACGGCTGTAATTTGCAAAGATGATGAATTAACATAGGAGCTCCTTTATCACAATTTTCATGATTTGACTTTGAAAATAGTTTGGGGTATTTAAAACGTCTATTGTTAAATCATTTACAAATCCAATAGCGCAAATTCAAAGGAAATTTATAATTTTCTCAAATGTTTCTCAATACCATAAGCATTTCCTTTTGTTAAAAATAGAAAATATTCACAGTTAAATCTAAAACACTATTTTCTTTCGTCAACATTTATGGCTATAAAATTACAACCGTTCTTCCCGATAATATCTGTTAACTAAGTGTTGTAGCCGGTGAAAATTAAAAAGGTCTAGCTAAGTTATAATTGCTTATACATATATTTTATTCATCTAAAAGACAAAATGGAGGATTAAAAAAAGATGGATATTAAAATGAGTATATGAAAAAACTGTGTGTATACTGGTTACTTTTATTGATGTACTTTTAAGCCCAGGCCTGCTCAAAGTGTAAGGTGTTAATAATTCTCCCACGCTTACAATTTTTATCCAGGACTTACTGATCCAAATGTTTTGGGATCTTGCGTTGGCGAGTGATTATTCTTCTATTTGCAGAGTGTGTTAGGCTTGGTGACGGTTCGTTAGGAGTATTCATGAGATGATCTGAATTCCCATTTGATTCAAGTGTGTGTGTGGAATCACTTGATGTTACATGAGGTTGAGCTATGTGTGACTGATGACCTGACGCTTCATGAGGCGGAGTAGTAGGCGGCTGCTGGTTTGTGTTATCATGAACTATGGGTAACTGATGACTTGTTGCTTCATGAGGTGTAGTAGATGATTGCTGATTAGTAGCATACCAGATACTTCCAAACGGGGGTTGTAGGTGATGTCAAGGTGAAACGGTCTTTGTTGATGTACATTTTGATTGCTGACATTTTGTTCATTGCAATTGTTAGACTGACCAAGACGCGGGTTGGATGAGCCAGAAGCTTTTTTCTGGCACAAAGCAAAAGGTTTCAATAAACTTTTTTCTACTGATATAGAAACACCAAATAATAAAAAAGAATTGATTAAATTCAAAATGCAATTTTATTGATCTTCACTTTTCAACTCTCACAACGTAAGTACCAAAATCGTTTAAAAAAACAGAAAATGTATATACAGGGTGTTTTTTTGAGGTATAGAACTTCGAATTGAAATAAAACAAGAAAATCGTTTTAATGTCCATCAATTTGGCTTTATTGGAAGGATCATTTTATGCCATTAACGTTTAAATATGATTTCGGGCATGTGGCCGCCGCGGCTGGCTCGAATAAAGCCAATTCTACAGGTCCAATTTTCAACCACTTTTTCGAGCATATGGGGCCGTATGTTGGCAATAACGCCACGAATGTTGGCTTCCAAGTCCCCTAACGTTTCTGGTTTGTTGGCGTAGACGAGCGACTTCACATATCCCCAAAGAAAATAATCCAATGGTGTCAAATCACACGATCTTGGTGGCCAATTGACAGGTTATCCATGGTTAACCGAATTAATTGCTCTGATGGACGATTATGTCGACCATAAAATGGACGGAGCTTGCGGTAAACTTCGCGAACCGAACCATTATTTTCGAAATAAATTTGCACGATTTGCAAGCGTTGTTCTTTTGTCAACCTGTTCATGATGAAATGGCAAACCAAACTAAATATTAATCACTTGACAGCTGACAAAATGGCCGCCAGTTAAAAAAGTGATGCCAACTTAAAGTTCTATACCTCAATAAAAAACACCCTATATAAGCTTACAAATATAACATTAAACAATTGTCCGTACGCAAGGCAAAATTTTTTTTATATAGATTTGTAATGAGTGTAGTAATAAACTGTGAATAGTCATAAATTTGTTGTATCATTAATGTGTTTTAAGTTTCTGCTGCCTGCAATAAAAAGTTGTTTGCTGTTGTTATTTTTCGCAATATACCTTGTAGGAAATTTTACACGAACTCAAACACGGGTGATGATTGTTCCATTGGCTAACACTTACGGGAATCAGCTGGTTGATATGTCTTTTAAATGTATAACCTTCGTCTAGTCGTATCAAGTAGTGTAGGCGACCCCACTTTTTTATAATAGTGCCATATTTCTACCGTTGTTAATTTGCTGTGTAGTAGCGGGCTTGTACCTTATCTCCCACGCTTAACTGCCGCGACAGAATGGGCGACAACTTGTTGTTGCATCTAAACGACATCTTATCTGGCGTCCTAAATATAACTCAGACGGCGTTTCCCCATCCTTCAAAAGTGTGGTGCGATATCTGAACAAAACGATTCATTCGACATGGCTGCCAGCCTATGTTTGAAAGTTTGTATCTTCCTTTCAGCTAAGTCGTTAGTAGCTGAATGTCCAGGTGCAATAAATTTTTGAAATATGCCACAATTGCCGCAAAATTTTGAAAATTTTTCACTCTTGAAGATCTTAGTATTATCCGATACTATAACACTCGGATAACCATTCCGTGCAAACATATTTTGTAAAATTTCTAACGTTGAGGATGAAGTCAGCGGTTATATTATCTGAAGAGTTCTTGTGTACAATTCCGTAGTTGTATCCACTTAAAAAGGCGGCGTATCTTTGCAACCTAGACGATGTCATTTGCCGCAATTTTGCATTATGATGAAATATTCTCATTAAGGGCTGGTTGTCAGTAACAAGTTTGAAGGAGCGACCATATATGTACTCGTGAAAATGTTGAACGGAATAATAAATAGCCAAAGCTTCTCTGTCCAGTTGAGAATATTTTTGTTCTGCACTTGTTAAGGACCTTAATGCAAATGCGATTGGTCTTTCCTCCCCATCTATAAGATGGGGTAGCATGCCGGCTATACCGGTAGGGCTTGCATCACATGCAAGCTGAATTGTCAACTCCGGGTCATACGGCATCAATACTTGATCGCTCGCAATTTCTTTCTTGAGCGTAGCGATAGCTCTTTTACACTCACCAGACCATATAAATTTAACATTTTTGTGCAATAATTTACGTAGTGGCGTAGTTAGACCCGAAACATTCAATATGAACTTGGAACAGTATGTCACCATTCCAAGAAATCTTCGTACACATCAACTGTTTTTGGTTCGGGCATTTGTAAAATTGCTTCTATTTTATCCGAAGACTTCTGCACTTTGTTGTGTTCAATAGTATGGCCTAGGAATTCTATTTTATTTATGAAAAATGTACACTTGGATCCATTTAAATGTAAGTCAACCTTTTGAAGCTGCTGTAAACAGCGTTTTAAATTAGTTGCACATTCTTCTATTGATCTGCTGCACACGATGATATCATCAAAATAATACTCTGTATTAGGAATGTCACGCAAAATTTGCTCGATAATACGATTGAATTCGGCAGGTGCTGCTTTGATTCCGAAGGACAGTCTATTCATTCTATACGTACCACGGTGTGTGGATATGGTTTGAATTACACTAGACTGCTCGTCAACAGGTATGTGAAGGTATGCCTTGTACAGGTCAAGCCGACAAAAGTACTTTGCGTTACGCAAATTGTTAAAAATGTATTCGATTTTCTTTATTGGATAGTGGACGTCAACTAGGCGTTGGTTTACGCCAACCTTATAATCTACGCATAAGTGTATTCCACCATCCGCTTTAGGAATTATAACAAGTGGTGAGCCCCAATCACTTTTGGAAATTTTTGAAATGATACCTGCACTTTCTAGGCTATTTAATTCATTTTCAATGCGTTGTTTTAAAGCGTATGGAACCTGGCGCTCTTTCGTATATACTGGGGTAGCAGACTAACGTAACATCAGCGACACGTTATAATTAGGAACGCATCCGATTTTCTCTTGAAAAAAGTCAGCGAACTGAGCCATAATTTCATCGATGGTACTTTGGCTAAAGAAAACATTATTTAAATTCTCACCTGTATCTGAACCGTCCAGGTCAGTGAGATTGATTTTAAGCCAACGTATCCACGACCGTCCAAGTAGAGGTGTACAATCATTTGGAACGATGTATAATTCATCGGTTGTCGATACGCCATTATATCGAATATTAACGTTGATTTTCCCATGCGGGACAAGTGTTTTGCGAAAAATAATGTTTGTGGGGTTTATTTTAACTTTCAAGTTAAATGTTTTAAATTGGTTTCGCGGAAGAAAAGATACTCCAGAGCCAGAATCAACTTAAAATGTTACTATTTTTCCATCAATATCGATGTTGGCAAAATAGATTTTGGATTTAGAATTTTGGTGTACGTCAATTACTTTATATACGCCATATGTTTCACTTCGAATGTTTTCTACTTGGTTCGTTATTATATTTCCGGAGTCTGTTTTTATTAAAGTTTTAATACGAACTTTACTTATGTGGCCTTTTTTATTGCAACTCGAACATTTTAGTTTTGTTCTGTTGATACGACATTCCTTTGCATTGTGACCATTTCTGCCACAACGAAGACAAAGTCCGGCAATGCCTAATTCTTGATAATTTACTTTCGAACGATTTGACTGCTCTCGCAGATTCAAGGGATAAGGCTTTTGAAACGATTTCGTCAAAGTTTGCTGTGCTTGACTGTAAAAGTTGTGCAAGAATTCCGCTATAACTTACGTCCCTAATGAACTGAGCTCGTAGAAAAGTGTCTGCAATCGTGACCTTACAGGTACATGGGGACGTAAAATGACATTCAATTATCTCCGATCGCAGAGATACCACAAATTCAGCAATTGACTGCTGTTCGCTTTGATACTTCGATAAAAAGCGGAGCTGCGCCACTAACACATTCCTCTTCGGGGCGAAATGTTTTTCTAGAACTTCTAATATTTCTTTGAATGTCATGCTTGATGGTGACTTGGGGGCCGCTAATGATGTTAAAGTTCTTCGTGCCAATTGAATTAAGTAAAAGTTTTTTGCAGTATTCAGTGTTTGAACTGATGTCCTTCATTTCGATGTAGTTTTTGAATCTTTGAATATAATTTTTATACGGCTCTTTAGTTGCATCAAATGAATCGAAGTTTGGCACTAAAGATGTATTTGCAGCCGAATTCTGCGCTGCGCTAGATGTAGACGAAGCAGACCTAAGTAATTCACCCAACATTTTTTGTTGAAGATCCATAAATTACTGAGTTGAATCCATTTTGTATTTTGCACTGACTCGTAATGATTTTGCACTTATTAATATAGATTGTAGCACTTATGAATATTGGTAAGTATTCTTTTTATTTATTCAATTGAGTTGATCCTCGTCGCCAAACTCTTGTAGCCGGTGAAAATGGAAAACGTGTAGCTAAGTTATAATTGCTGTTTGGATTCAATTAAATTTTGCTAAAGTTCCAACAGGGTATTTTATTTATACAAAAAATTTCATAAGAGCAACACAAAAAAATGTTGTTACTTAAATGCAGAAGTTGTTAATGTTTATTGTTTTATTGCTTGTTACCGCTAGTTACTGCACTCATTTAAAATCTATATTAAAAAAATGTAGCCTTTGGTCGCGATATTTTTTATTGTGCACTGTTTCAGTATCAACATTTTTTCATTTTACTTCTTTGTTCATTCTTATAATTTCAATCACTCTGTAAAGATTAAATAAATTGTTGAATTTTTTGAAATACGTTGTGCTTTTAATTTTTTGGAATATGATCTTCTACATCGGTAGAAGAAATTGCATATCGTTTTGCTTTGTGCCAGGTAAAAGCTCCTGGCTCAACCAAGGTCCTTCGAACCGGATCGTCCTTGTCAATGGGGCAAGAAAATCGATTAATCATTGCAGAAGGTAATGATGAATCGAATATTTGCACATTACCATCCGATGACGCTAATAGTAGCACTGGCAAAATTTCCACCTTCAAAACGATGAGTGACACCATAAGCAATTTTTACCAAATGTCTGTACACCAACTTGAGGTAAAGCTGTCATTGTTAGAACGACTTTTCGCTTCGTTTGAAAAGGTCCAATCAGACTTAGAATCAGAAATAATGAGAGATCATCGGAGTATCGTTGAAGACGCCTACTATAAAATAAAATCGGTTATTTTTGAAATGCTAGCATTTCATAGGGGAAATAATTTTGAAACTCCCTTGTCTAGTACACGAGTTACAGGTCAGTATCAAACTTTACAACGCCCGCTTTTGCCGACACTTCAATTGTCAAAATTTAATGGCAACTATAAAGAGTAGATGGAGTTTTATAATATATTTTGTCAACTTGTACATGACAACCACGAACTATCCCCAGTCTAAAAATTTCAGTATTTGAAGTCTTGTTTAACAGGCAACGCCGCTCGTCTTATTCAAGCACTTGAAGTTACCTCTGACAATTACGAAGTCGCCTTTGATTTGTTAAAGGGTAGATACAATAACAAAAACCAGTTATTTCAGTCCCACTTACTTGAACTTTTCAATATTCAAAAAGTAAGTAGACCTAGTGTATCGTCCCTTCGATTATTTATAGATAATGTTAATGGTAGCATATGTGCGTTGTAATCAATTGCATCAAAGGAACAAATTGCAGAAAGTATCATACTTCATATGATAGTGTCTAAACTTGACATTGACTTGCAAATGAAATGGGAGGAAAACCAGTGTAGTGTACCTATAATAACGAAGCACACTATACTTATTGTACCAACAGAAACTAATAATTGTTTTCAAATAATTTTTGTTTTTTTTACTTCTTTGAAACTTAAAACCTTTGACACATATCTAAAATGTAACAATAAAGTAGACCACTTAAAATACTAAATATTCGTTGTGCCACAAAACAAGAAAGACAGTAGACCACACAAATGTGACAAAACGCTTGAAGTCAATTGACAAAATTTATGGCGCAAAATTAAATAAAAATATAAGAAAAGACAATTCAAGCAAAAATCTGTTAACAATTAAAAACACATTGTCTATGTAATGGAATTATTTAGAATTGTAAATTTAGTATAAATATCAGAAGAAAATTTGAAATAAAACAGAGCTAATTTTGAGTTAAAAAGGCCAACACGAACTGAGTTCTCAATATTCTGACTGAGCACCTTAATCAGTGCTTAGATGAATTAAAACTGCTGCAATCAGATGCAGCATTCAAAATATATCTGAAACAAAGTTAGAAAAAAGACATTTTATAAAAAAATAAAAGAAGATACTTAATATGGCGATCCTGCCCAACTTACTTGGGATCCTTCTAAAGATAAATAACTAATTTTTGAGCGAACGGAAGTTAGATTTTAAATGTCTGAGTCATTAGAAGATATTCCTTCAAAGGAATACATCGAAGAAATATTTAAAAAATACGAACAAGCAAAACCATTTTTATACGAACAATACGTGCCTGCGGGAGGTGCTATAGACTACCCTGTTTACAATCCAACACCAACATCTTGTGGGCCTAAGGCCATATCAATAGAGGAATACAGGAGAAGGAATAGCAACAAACCAAAACAAATCCAGAGCATAGTGAAGAAGAAGAAAAGAGGAGGAAAGAAGTTACAACGAAGAAAGGAAAGAACTGAAATTGTAAGATTGATGGGTCTGCCATCTGGTGAAGAGAAACGAAAATTATACATGAGGCTGAAGAATAAAATGTAATATTATGGGAAACCAAAAATCTAAGCAGGAAGAAGTCATCAACATCAACAATAATAACAAAGAGCAACAAAACATGGACTTCGGGACTACCATTAAACTAGATGCTTTCTTCATTTTTTGTATAATTGTTATAATCCTATTAATATTTAAACTAAATAAGTATTTTAAAGAATATGTTCAAAAAAAGGCAGTAGTTCAGATGTAATGTTAGAAGTAGTTCAGGTGTGATGTTAGAAAAAATTAATTTAAATAAATGAATTAAATCCTACAAAATTGTTAATGGAAGAAATTATAAATAACTTAGAAAAAATTTAAATAAATTTCAAAAAATCAGGACCTAGAGGCTACCAAGAGATAACATTAAGGAGTAAATTAGAAGAGATAAATTTATTAAGAAATAAATTTAATGAGTTAGTAGAGACCAAATCAAGCACTGAAGACATACTAAAAGAAACAGAAAGATTTAACAAATATTATACCAAAGCAAAGACGCTTTTTGAGGAAGCATTAACATTAATAAAACAATCTAATCAAAAACAGAATTTAACAAATATGGCGACTTTTAACTTAGAAACCGCTGCAAAAATTATTCCCGAATTCACAGGAAATTATAAAGAATTAAACTCGTTCTTAACAATTATAGAACTAGTCGAAAAAACTCTAGATGAAGCAAACAAAACAGTGTTGATATCCTTTGTTTATAATGTTAAACTAACAACTTTGGTACGAACTTCGTTAGGAATAGCTACATTTCAAGAATTAAAAGAATCTTTATCCAATAGGTATAAATCGAAACGAACTATTTCGCAAATTCAAGCATTATTAAGCACACTGACACAGAAAACAATGACTGTGAATACTTATCATGAGAAGTTGTTAGAACTAGTAGCTGAATTGAACGAACTACAAATCAAAAATATAGCAAATTGTAGTGAAACTCAGGCTGCAACTGTAAGACAAATACACGATGATTTTTCTCTAAACGTATTCAAAAATGGTTTAAAAGGAGAGCTTAAACCTACAGTGTATGCATCAAGGCCTTCATGTCTAAATGAAGCATTACAATTAGCCTTAGAGCTAGAAAAAGAATTCTCCAACAACTCAGAACAAATTTTCTCGAACAATAGAAACAGGAGAAATAACAATTACAGTAATAGGAGAAATAATTTCAATCCTAACAGACATATATATAATAGATCGAATAAGAACACAAATAATAGTAATCCGGTACAGCATAACAACAACCATACCATCAAAAATTTTAGTAACAACACGTGGAATGAAAGCAAAGGAAAATACTGAAAATGTGGAAATAAATAATAAGAATGACATATCCCTTGGCCAACATAAAAATCATATGTGGGAATGTACATCTTTACAAGATATAAGGAATATTCATAAATTAAAATTTAATATTATAAAAACCGGTACAAAAATTATGAAAAATGTACCCAAGGATGGTACCATAGAAAATAAAAATAATAGCTTTGTAATGAATGTTAATGAAGATCTAGCAAAATACGTTTTGTCACTAGAGAAGTTAATGATTTACATGCATAAGCAGAATATAAAAAATCTCGCTTTATCATGCGAAGATAGTATTTTTGAGCTCATATCGAAAAAATATTTAAATAAAATTTACAATGAGGTATACCAGAAATTATTGGAATCGAATAAACCTAGAAAGTTAGAACTAAATATAATATTATATAAACCTTTGCAACACATTACGGATAAAAAATCACAAGTGATAATTATAGAAGAATTCCACAATTCACCATTATCAGGACATTTTGGTATAAGAAAAACAGTCCAAAAATTAAAACAACGTTACGTATGGAAAAACATGAGAAAGATGGTTAGAAATTACATTAATAAATGCGATAAATGTTTAAGAAATAAACAAACAAAACATATTAAAGAAGAAATGATCATAACAGAAAGTCCTAGTACTGGTTTTGAAACAGTAGAAATAGATACCGTAGGACTTTTAAGAATTTCTAATGGCTACAGATATATATTAACGATGCAGTGGGAGTTAACGAAATACGTAATAGCACACCCAATTGAAACAAAAGATGCTAAAAGTATTGCTAAAACATTAGTTGAACAATTTATTCTAAGGTATGGATGTTTTAAGAAATTAAAATCTGATAGAGGTACTGAATTTAGTAACGAATTGTTACACGAAGTTTGTAATTTGCTAAATATAAATCAAACGTTTTCAACACCGTATCATCACCAATCAATAGGTTCTATAGAACGCAATCATCGAGTATTAAATGAATATTTGTTAAATTTTGTTGATGATTATGAATGGGACAAATGGGTACCATATTACACATTTGCATATAACACGACACCACATATTGACACAAACTACTCACCTTACGAATTAATTTATGGTAAATTAGCAGTATTACCAACAGACAAAATACAAAACACAAATATATGTTATGACATAGAAAACTACGCTAATGAAGTTAAAATAAGACTAAGAAGATCGTTAGAAAACGGTAAGAAATTAATAGATTTGGCCAAACAAAAATCAAAAGAAGTTTATGACAGAAATATAAACATCAGTAATTTTAAGATAGGAGATCTAGTATTAATAAAATTAGAATCCAGAAAAAAGAATCAAAGCCCATATAAGGGACCTTATGAAATAATAAAAAGACTAGGAGTAAATTCAGTATTAAAAGTAAATAATATAGAAAAAATTTACCATAACAATATACTTAAATTATATAAACCTAAACAATAAACAAAAAGAATATTCTATAATAACAATTGTAAATAATTTTAAGTTATACACACAATTATACATATTACTATATAATGTATTACTATTACACATATTTGCTTTAAAACAGTTAGTTCGTTTTTGTTCATACAAACAAATCTGCTTTAAGATTTAATTTATTTCATTACATTCATAAATTTAATCTTGAGGGCGATGGTGTAGTGTACCTGTAATAACGAAGCACACTATACTTATTGTATAAAAAAAAGATACTTAATACCAGTCTCTCAATACAACATCTTCTACACTCTGCTTGGCTAGTTGGGACCAACTAGCAAATTTTCTAGAAAATCGATGTAAGGCACTAGAAATTTATGGAACCAATCATATCGCTCCACACAAAGAATTGCATCAAAAACAATATAGAAGTAATCACTTAACTACATCTAAACCTCAAACTACATCGCATGTATCGTCAAGCCACCCACTGAAATGCACCATTTGTCATAAAGCCCCATATCATAATGCATTTCGTTGTTCGAAATTCTTTGATATGAATGTTTATGAACGTTTTAATACCACAAAGCGATTAAAATTGTGTTTAAATTGCCTTGGAACAAATCATATTGCAAGTTCTTGCCCTTCATTAAACAGGTGACAAAAATGCAACACAGCTCATCACACCCTGCTGCATAAAGAAAAATCATCTGAAGTCGATGTTTCACAAGCTACTACTTCCAGTGATGACTCCTTGCCCACAGCATGTCTTCAAGTGCCTCAAGGAAAAAGTCCCGTCCTCTTGGCTACGGCAATGATCGAACTGCAGTCTCCAAGTGGGACATCAACGATGGTAAGAGCTTTACTGGATTTGTTTTCCCAATCAAATTTTATAACAGAACGAACTGTACAACGCCTAAAGATTCCACGTAAAAAGGTCAATATAACAATTTGCGGCATAGGCGGAGCAAGTTCCGTAAATGCCAAATACTCATGTACATTCACAGCGAAATCTTTAACATCTGAGTACGCCCCTACACTAGACGCAGTTATTTTATCGTCAATATCATCATGTCATCCTCAACAACACATTAACATTTCAGGTTGGAACTTGCCTCCAAATCAAAAATTGGCTGACAAAAATTTTAACGTACCAGCAGCTGTAGATTTACTCATTGGAGTAGATTTGTTTTGGGACATCCTCATGATAGGCAAATTAACGACCGAACATCATCCAAATCTGATAAAAACAAAATGGGGCTGGATAGTATCAGGGTCGACAAAGTCACCTCGTTCTCAATTGCTTTCACCCCAGGTTTTAACCCAAAAACAAAAAAATTTTAAATCAGTTGTTCTTGTCACGAAAAACGATGATAGCATCGTATTAAAAGATAACAAATTTTTAATGAACTATAATCATCAGACTCTGCCATTAAATGAACCATTATTGGAAACCTTACTCCAATCATTTTGGAAAATTGAGAATTGTGAAGGCTATAAATGTGAAACATTAACAGCAGAAGAAGAAGCATGTGAACAGTTCTTCAAGCAATCCACTAAACGATGCTCTAAAACAAACAAATGTATTGTTCGTCTTCCATTTAAATTTTATCCTCAAGATTTAGGTGATTCTCAACCAGCTGCTCTTCGAAGATTTACTTATTTAGAGGCAAGCCTTGCATGTGATAAATTACTCAAGGGAGAATACATCGAATTTCTTGATGAATATCGTTCGTTAAATCATATGTTACCTGCAAGCCCAAACACCGCGCGATATTACATACCCCACCATTGCGTGGTCAAGCCAGACAGCAGTACCACTCATCTTAGGGTTGTATTCGACGCGTCCTGTGCAACAACAAATGGAAGATCTTTAAATGAAATGTTTCACGTTGGCCCTAATCTTCAAGATGATGTATTCACTATTTTGTTTCGTTTCCGATTCCACAAATTTGTTTTAGTTGCTGATATCGCTAAAATGTATAGGCAGGTGTTGGTCCACGATGATGATAAGAAGTGGCAGTGTATTCTATGGAGGAAAAATATAAACAGTCCCTTACTTACTTATGAGCTACAAACAGTTACCTATGGCACTAGTTGTGCACCTTACCTCGCTGTTAAATGTCTCCAACAACTGGCTAAAGAAGAGATTAATAATTACCCAGTTGGAGCCAACGTTACACTACGGGATTTCTATGTTGACAATTTAATGACTGGTGTTAACACGGAGAATGAATGATAAAAATAAAAAAACAGGTAATTGCGCTCCAGAGTACTTAACACTTGGGGCTGACGATTGGCCAAAGGATAGAGGAATCACCATCAACCTTAATTGCAATGGAGATTGATGATGTAGTCAGCAACCACAAGTACGTTAATAACTACGAAAAACTACTGATAATTTTTTCATATGTCAGAAGATTCATCAAGGCATGTCAAAAAAACTGCTTGCCGTGGGGAAATTTCTGTAGCTGAAATGAAAGAATCTCTTTTATTAATATGCCAAGTTATTCAGAGATCGGCATTTTTTGAAGACATTAAACACTTAATCAATAATTCTAGGTTAATTCAACTATCCCCATTTTTGCAGAATGGTGTATTACAAGTGGGCGGAAAACTAAAAAACTCAAGTCTGCCTTTTTCAACAAAACATCCCATACTCCTACCTAGTACTCATCCATATGTAAAAATAATTATAAACTATTTTCATCGCAAGCATTTGCATGCTGGACCGTTAACACTGCATAACATTCTACGCGACACTTTTTGGATAATTGACGGCAGAAACACCATAAAAAAGGTTATTCACAAATGTATTTTGTGCTACCGCTGCTGTTCAGTGACTGAAACTCAAATAATGGGGTCTTTGCCAACTCATCGGGTAGAAAAATCATTTCCTTTTAATATTTCTGGCGTTGATTATTGTGGGCCATTTTTCGTTTCATCGCAAATTCGAGGTGGCGGTCCTAGAAAGGTTTATTTGGCTATATTTATTTGTTTCTCAGTTAAAGCTGTTCATTTCGAATTGGTTCCCGATTTGACAACCTCAGCATTTATCAGCGCTTTAAAAAGATTTGTTGCTAGAAGAGGTGGTTGTTCGATTATTTATTCGGATAATGCAACAAATTTTATCGGAGCCAATAAAGGAGCTACGCAGCCTACTTCTACGCTTCACTTCAGAACGTCACAATGAAATTGTACAAGAAGCATGTCGTGAAGATGGCATCATTTGGAAACTTATACCTCCTCGTTCCCCTCACTTTGGCGGCTTATGGGAGAGTGCTGTGAAGCAAGCAAAACACTATATTCGACGAGCAATTGGAAATCTGGTCTTGACCTACGATGATCTGCACACGGTATGTTGCCAAACAGAAGCAATAATCAACAGTCGTCCTCTTACACCCCTTTCATCAGACCCAAATGATCTTCGACCATTGACACCAGCACATTTTTTAGTTGGCCGACTCTTAACCACAATTCCTAAACCCGCAGTCATAACTGATAACCCCATTTCATTAAAAAAAATATCAACTTGTACAATGGATTCAGCAACAATTCTGGGACAGATGGCGAAACGAGTATCTGAAGCTTTTACAAATTAAAACTAAATGGACAACAACAAAAACAAACCTAAAGGTTGACGATTTAGTGTTATTAAAAGAAGAAAACATTCCTCCACTTAAGTGGCCTTTAGCCCGAGTCATAGAGTGTAATCCAGGCGATGATGGGATTGTTCGCGTTGTATCAGTAAAAACTGCCGAAGGAACTTTTAAGAGAGCAATTACCAAAATTCGTAAACTTCCTCTTCATTACTAAATTTATTTTGATAGCTATCTTTCAAGGCGAGGAGAATGTTTGGATTCAATTAAATTATTGCTAAAGTTCCAACAGGGTATTTTATTTATACAAAAAATTTCATAAGAGCAACACAAAAAAATGTTGTTACTTAAATGCAGAAGTTGTTAATGTTTATTGTTTTATTGCTTGTTACCGCTAGTTACTGCACTCATTTAAAATCTATATTAAAAAAATGTAGCCTTTGGTCGCGATATTTTTTATTGTGCACTGTTTCAGTATCAACATTTTTTCATTTTA
Source organism: Nowickia ferox (assembly GCA_936439885.1). Classification (NCBI taxonomy): domain Eukaryota; kingdom Metazoa; phylum Arthropoda; class Insecta; order Diptera; family Tachinidae; genus Nowickia; species Nowickia ferox. Next base: position 50,832,122 of record OW387024.1, on the reverse strand, counting down.
CTTCTTTGTTCATTCTTATAATTTCAATCACTCTGTAAAGATTAAATAAATTGTTGAATTTTTTGAAATACGTTGTGCTTTTAATTTTTTGGAATTTGATCTTCTACATCGGTAGAAGAAATTGCATATCGTTTTGCTTTGTGCCAGGAAAAAGCTCCTGGCTCAACCAAGGTCCTTTGAACCGGATCGTCCTTGTCAATGGGGCAAGAAAATCGATTAATCATTGCAGAAGGTAATGATGAATCGAATATTTGCACATTACCATCCGATGACGCTAATAGTAGCACTGGCAAAATTTCCACCTTCAAAACGATGAGTGACACCATAAGCAATTTTTACCAAGTGTCTGTACACCAACTTGAGGTAAAGCTGTCGTCGGTTATTTTTGAAATGCTAGCATTTCATAGGGGAAATAATTTTGAAACTCCCTTGTCTAGTACACGAGTTACAGGTCAGTATCACACTTTACAACGCCCACTTTTGCCGACACTTCAATTGTCAAAATTTAATGGCAACTATAAAGAGTGGATGGAGTTTTATAATATATTTTGTCAACTTGTACATGACAACCACGAACTATCCCCAGTCTCAAAATTTCAGTATTTGAAGTCTTGTTTAACAGGCAACGCCGCTCGTCTTATTCAAGCACTTGAAGTTACCTCTGACAATTACGAAGTCGCCTTTGATTTGTTAAAGGCTAGATACAATAACAAAAACCAGTTATTTCAGTCCCACTTACTTGAACTTTTCAATATTCAAAAAGTAAGTAGACCTAGTGTATCGTCACTTCGATTATTTATAGATAATGTTAATGGTAGCATATGTGCGTTGTAATCAATTGCATCAAAGGAACAAATTGCAGAAAGTATCATACTTCATATGATAGTGTCTAAGCTTGACATTGACTTACAAATGAAATGGGAGGAAAACCAGTGTAGTGTACCTATAATAACGAAGCACACTATACTTATTGTACCAACAGAAACTAATAATTGTTTTCAAATAATTTTTGTTTTTTTTACTTCTTTGAAACTTAAAACCTTTGACACATATCTAAAATGTAACAATAAAGTAGACCACTTAAAATACTAAATATTCGTTGTGCCACAAAACAAGAAAGACAGTAGACCACACAAATGTAACAAAACGCTTGAAGTCAATTGACAAAATTTATGCCCCAAAATTAAATAAAAATATAAGAAAAGACAATTCAAGCAAAAATCTGTTAACAATTAAAAACACATTGTCTATGTAATGGAATTATTTAGAATTGTAAATTTAGTATAAATATCAGAAGAAAATTTGAAATAAAACAGAGCTAATTTTGAGTTAAAAAGGCCAACACGAACTGAGTTCTCAATATTCTGACTGAGCACCTTAATCAGTGCTTAGATGAATTAAAACTGCTGCAATCAGATGCAGCATTCAAAATATATCTGAAACAAAGTTAGAAAAAAGACATTTTATAAAAAAAATAAAAGAAGATACTTAATATGGCGATCCTGCCCAACTTACTTGGGATCCTTCTAAAGATAAATAACTAATTTTTGAGCGAACGAAAGTTAGATTTTAAATGTCTGAGTCATTAGAAGATATTCCTTCAAAGGAATACATCGAAGAAATATTTAAAAAATACGAACAAGCAAAACCATTTTTATACGAACAATACGTGCCTGCGGGAGGTGCTATAGACTACCCTGTTTACAATCCAACACCAACATCTTGTGGGCCTAAGGCCATATCAATAGAGGAATACAGGAGAAGGAATAGCAACAAACCAAAACAAATCCAGAGCATAGTGAAGAAGAAGAAAAGAGGAGGAAAGAAGTTACAACGAAGAAAGGAAAGAACTGAAATTGTAAGATTGATGGGTCTGCCATCTGGTGAAGAGAAACGAAAATTATACATGAGGCTGAAGAATAAAATGTAATATTATGGGAAACCAAAAATCTAAGCAGGAAGAAGTCATCAACATCAACAACAATAACAAAGAGCAACAAAACATGGACTTCGGGACTACCATTAAACTAGATGCTTTCTTCATTTTTTGTAATTGTAATATTCCTATTAATATTTAAACTAAATAAGTATTTTAAAGAATATGTTCAAAAAAAGGCAGTAGTTCAGATGTAATGTTAGAAGTAGTTCAGGTGTGATGTTAGAAAAAATTAATTTAAATAAATGAATTAAATCCTACAAAATTGTTAATGGAAGAAATTATAAATAACTTAGAATAAATTTAAATAAATTTCAAAAAATCAGGACCTAGAGGCTACCAAGAGATAACATTAAGGAGTAAATTAGAAGAGATAAATTTATTAAGAAATAAATTTAATGAGTTAGTAGAGACCAAATCAAGCACTGAAGACATACTAAAAGAAACAGAAAGATTTAACAAATATTATACCAAAGCAAAGACGCTTTTTGAGGAAGCATTAACATTAATAAAACAATCTAATCAAAAACAGAATTTAACAAATATGGCGACTTTTAACTTAGAAACCGCTGCAAAAATTATTCCCGAATTCACAGGAAATTATAAAGAATTAAACTCGTTCTTAACAATTATAGAACTAGTCGAAAAAACTCTAGATGAAGCAAACAAAACAGTGTTGATATCCTTTGTTTATAATGTTAAACTAACAACTTTGGTACGAACTTCGTTAGGAATAGCTACATTTCAAGAATTGAAAGAATCTTTATCCAATAGGTATAAATCGAAACGAACTATTTCGCAAATTCAAGCATTATTAAGCACACTGACACAGAAAACAATGACTGTGAATACTTATCATGAGAAGTTGTTAGAACTAGTAGCTGAATTGAACGAACTACAAATCAAAAATATAGCAAATTGTAGTGAAACTCAGGCTGCAACTGTAAGACAAATACACGATGATTTTTCTCTAAACGTATTCAAAAATGGTTTAAAAGGAGAGCTTAAACCTACAGTGTATGCATCAAGGCCTTCATGTCTAAATGAAGCATTTCAATTAGCCTTAGAGCTAGAAAAAGAATTCTCCAACAACTCAGAACAAATTTTCTCGAACAATAGAAACAGGAGAAATAACAATTACAGTAATAGGAGAAATAATTTCAATCCTAACAGACATATATATAATAGATCGAATAAGAACACAAATAATAGTAATCCGGTACAGCATAACAACAACCATACCATCAAAAATTTTAGTAACAACACGTGGAATGAAAGCAAAGGAAAATACTGAAAGTGTGGAAATAAATAATAAGAATGACATATCCCTTGGCCAACATAAAAATCATATTTGGGAATGTACATCTTTACAAGATATAAGGAATATTCATAAATTAAAATTTAATATTATAAAAACCGGTACAAAAATTATGAAAAATGTACCCAAGGATGGTACCATAGAAAATAAAAATAATAGCTTTGTAATGAATGTTAATGAAGATCTAGCAAAATACGTTTTGTCACTAGAGAAGTTAATGATTTACATGCATAAGCAGAATATAAAAAATCTCGCTTTATCATGCGAAGATAGTATTTTTGAGCTCATATCGAAAAAATATTTAAATAAAATTTACAATGAGGTATACCAGAAATTATTGGAATCGAATAAACCTAGAAAGTTAGAACTAAATATAATATTATATAAACCTTTGCAACACATTACGGATAAAAAATCACAAGTGATAATTATAGAAGAATTCCACAATTCACCATTATCAGGACATTTTGGTATAAGAAAAACAGTCCAAAAATTAAAACAACGTTACGTATGGAAAAACATGAGAAAGATGGTTAGAAATTACATTAATAAATGCGATAAATGTTTAAGAAATAAACAAACAAAACATATTAAAGAAGAAATGATCATAACAGAAAGTCCTAGTACTGGTTTTGAAACAGTAGAAATAGATACCGTAGGACTTTTAAGAATTTCTAATGGCTACAGATATATATTAACGATGCAGTGGGAGTTAACGAAATACGTAATAGCACACCCAATTGAAACAAAAGATGCTAAAAGTATTGCTAAAACATTAGTTGAACAATTTATTCTAAGGTATGGATGTTTTAAGAAATTAAAATCTGATAGAGGTACTGAATTTAGTAACGAATTGTTACACGAAGTTTGTAATAAATCAAACGTTTTCAACACCGTATCATCACCAATCAATAGGTTCTATAGAACGCAATCATCGAGTACTAAATGAATATTTGTTAAATTTTGTTGATGATTATGAAAGGGACAAATGGGTACCATATTACACATTTGCATATAACACGACACCACATATTGACACAAACTACTCACCTTACGAATTAATTTATGGTAAATTAGCAGTATTACCAACAGACAAAATACAAAACACAAATATATGTTATGACATAGAAAACTACGCTAATGAAGTTAAAATAAGACTAAGAAGATCGTTAGAAAACGCTAAGATATTAATAGATTTAGCCAAACAAAAATCAAAAGAAGTTTATGACAGAAATACAAATATCAGTAATTTTAAGATAGGAGATCTATTATTAATAAAATTAGAATCCAGAAAAAAGAATCAAAGCCCATATAAGGGACCTTATGAAATAATAAAAAGACTAGGAGTAAATTCAGTATTAAAAGTAAATAATATAGAAAAAATTTACCATAACAATATACTTAAATTATATAAACCTTAATAATAAACAAAAAGAATATTCTATAATAACAATTGTAAATAATTTTAAGTTATACACACAATTATACATATTACTATATAAAGTATTACTATTACACATATTTGCTTTAAAACAGTTAGTTGGTTTTTGTTCATACAAACAAATCTGCTTTAAGATTTAATTTATTTCATTACATTCATAAATTTAATCTTGATTTAATTTATTTCATTACATTCATAAATTTAATCTTGAGGGCGATGGTGTAGTGTACCTGTAATAACGAAGCACACTATACTTATTGTATAAAAAAAAGATACTTAATATCAGTCTCTCAATACAACATCTTCTACACTCTGCTTGGCTAGTTGGGACCAACTAGCAAATTTTCTAGAAAATCGATGTAAGGCACTAGAAATTTATGAAACCAATCATATCGCTCCACACAAAGAATTGCATCAAAAACAATATAGAAGTAATCACTTAACTACATCTAAACCTCAAACTACATCGCATGTATCGTCAAGCCACCCACTGAAATGCACCATTTGTCATAAAGCCCCATATCATAATGCATTTCGTTGTTCGAAATTCTTTGATATGAATGTTTATGAACGTTTTAATACCACAAAGCGATTAAAATTGTGTTTAAATTGCCTTGGAACAAATCATATTGCAAGTTCTTGCCCTTCATTAAACAGGTGACAAAAATGCAACACAGCTCATCACACCCTGCTGCATAAAGAAAAATCATCTGAAGTCGATGTTTCACAAGCTACTACTTCCAGTGATGACTCCTTGCCCACAGCATGTCTTCAAGTGTCTCAAGGAAAAAGTCCCGTCCTCTTGGCTACGGCAATGATCGAACTGCAGTCTCCAAGTGGGACATCAACGATGGTAAGAGCTTTACTGGATTTGTTTTCCCAATCAAATTTTATAACAGAACGAACTGTACAACGCCTAAAGATTCCACGTAAAAAAGTCTATATAACAATTTGCGGCATAGGCGGAGCAAGTTCCGTAAATGCCAAATACTCATGTACATTCACAGCGAAATCTTTAACATCTGAGTACGCCCCTACACTAGACGCAGTTATTATATCGTCAATATCATCATGTCATCCTCAACAACACATTAACATTTCAGGTTGGAACTTGCCTCCAAATCTAAAATTGGCTGACAAAAATTTTAACGTACCAGCAGCTGTAGATTTACTCATTGGAGTAGATTTGTTTTGGAACATCCTCATGATAGGCAAATTAACGACCGAACATCATCCAAATCTGATAAAAACAAAATGGGGCTGGATAGTATCAGGGTCGACAAAGTCACCTCGTTCTCAATTGCTTTCACCCCAGGTTTTAACCCAAAAACAAAAAAATTTTAAATCAGTTGTTCTTGTCACGAAAAACGATGATAGCATCGTATCAAAAGATAACAAATTTTTAATGAACTATAATCATCAGACTCTGCCATTAAATGAACCATTATTGGAAACCTTACTCCAATCATTTTGGAAAATTGAGAATTGTGAAGGCATTAACAGCAGAAGAAGAAGCTTTTTTTTTTGCTTTGTGCCAGGAAAAAGCTCCTGGCTCATCCAATTGCTTATACATATATTTTATTCATCTAAAAGACAAAATGGAGGATTAAAAAAAAGATGGATATTAAAATGAGTATACTGGTTACTTTTATTGATGTAGTTTTAAGCCCAGGGCTGCTCAAAGTGTAAAGTGTTAACACTAAGTAATGGAAATGTCATATTTATATCACAAATTTTTACTAGCAAACTTTCTGTATACAAATTTTTTTTTTTTTTTTTTTTTTTTTTAATACATATTACTTATTTATTGCATTTTCAAAAAAATGAACTAACAATAAGTAATCAAATCTTAAGTCTAGATATAATTAATGTGTCCGACCAATGCCGAAAACAATTTTAGTGATAGTAGTTATTAATACAATAATTATGTACTAGCAAAAAAAAAATTATTCTCAAAAAGTTTCATCTGAGGTATTGCGTATTAGAGCCTTGGTGTCCCTCTTTTTTAAGCGGATGTGTCCAGTAAAGTTCAAGATGTTACGAGCAAGGGGATTAGGATGGCACTCGAGTTTAGTTAAATATTTGCCTGCGTATTTTGAAATTTCTTCAGTCACTAGTGGCATATTTAAATCACGATGTAAATTTGAATTTTTAATGTACCATGGAGCCGATGTTATTAAACGTAAAATTTTGTTTTGTCTTCGTTGGATTTTCTCAACATTTGAAGCTGAAGCAGTGCCCCATAACTGAATTCCGTAGCACCATATTGGTTTCAAAAGCGACTTGTATATTAACAGTTTGCAGTCTAGGCTGAGTGTTGAATTTCTGCCAATCAACCAATGTATTTGAGATAACTTAAGTTTCATTTGAGTTAGCTTAGAGTCAATATGATGTTTCCACGTAAGCCTTCGATCAAGGTGAATACCAAGGTATTTCACGTGAGAATGTTGAGGAATATTCTCATTGTTTATTCGAATGGGGGAACAAGTATCTCTTCTTAGGGAAAACGTTATATGGACACACTTTTGTTCATTTACTTTAATTCTCCATAAGTTCAACCATATTTCCAACTGGGTAATATGTTTCTGGAGATTGCGGGATGCCTCAGAAGGGTTTTCGTGCATACTCATACAGGCTGTATCATCGGCAAACGTAGAGGTATGGATATTATTGCTCACAGGCATATCACAAGTATATATTAAATACAAGACTGGCCCCAGAATACTACCCTGTGGGACACCGGAAGATATAGATTCGGGCACACTCATGAAGTCTCCTTCCACAACAGTGAACTTCCTATCAACAATATAACTTTCCAAAAGTTTTTGAATGTTTATTGGCAGGTATGTCTTCAATTTTAAAACTAGGCCTTCGTGCCATACTTTGTCAAACGCTTGAGAAACATCAATGAAGAGGGCAGAACAATATTTCTTTTCTTCAAATGTCTTCCTTATAACTTGCACCAACCTATGCGTTTGCTCAATTGTGCTATGCTGACTTCTAAAACCAAATTGATGATCCGGGATACACCCATTATCAGCTAAAATTTTGGAAAATTTAGTCATGAGGAGCTTTTCGAAAAGCTTTGAGATTGTTGATAGTAAGCTTATAGGCCTATATGATTCAGCCTTGGTAAGATCTTTACCCGGCTTTGGAATCATTTTGATCTTCGCCAGTTTCCAGTTATGTGGAAAATACTGCAATCGCAAAATGGCATTAAAAATAAATAGCAGGATTCTTATTGCGATTAGAGGCAAATTCATCAGCATCTTGTTACTAATTCCATCAATACCTGGAGCTTTCTTCGGGTTGAGTTCAGCAATTATTTTTTGTAATTCACACAGCTTAAACCTTATGGGACGAGGGGGTAGAGAAACTACACACGGCAAATCAACAGCGCCCGTACATGAGTAGGGTGTGAATACAGCTTTTAAATGCTCAGCAAATAAGTTACCTTTCTCGCTATCGCTTCTTGCCCATCCTCCGGTCGAAGTGCGCAGTGGTGATTTAAGCTCAACGGGTCTTTTAAGATTTCTAGCAGCGCGCCATAAAGAGTAATTAGATGCTGACGTGACATCGAGACCTTCTAGAAATTTTTCTAGTAATGCTGTTTTTTCCGACGATAGCAACTCTTTGAGTCGTTTAGTACATTCTTTAAGTCTGAGTTTATTTAGGGGTGATCTGTGTTGTTGCCATTCTCTTCTAGCTCTCCTCTTTTCACATACAAGACGTTTAATATCCGCAGAATAAATTCTATTAAAGCCAGTCTGCGGATGGGAAGTAGTGGCATGTTCAGCAGCCTCTTTAATATTTTCGTTAAGATTGGCAACGTTAAATTTAATATCATCGGATGTACTTACCTTAATGTTTTCCGTACAATGACTACTGAGATATTTTTTGAACCCCAGCCAATTAACACGACTTATCATCTTCACATATGAGTTCGGCAAATCACTCCTTAGTGGGTTAAAAATTGTAACTATTGTGGGAGAGTGATCGGAGGAGAGATCTAGAGAGGCCTCCACGTGAGTTAGGTCCCTAGGGATATTTTTCATGACACCAAAATCTATTACATCCGGAATTTTTTGTACGTCAGTAGGCCAATAAGTGGGCTCCCCACACGAAATGATATCCAAGTCCATTTTTGAAATTGTATTAAACAACGCTCGACCTCTAGGTGTAACAAGACGCGAGCCCCAGTACGTATGTTTTGCATTGTAGTCGCCAGCTGCCAGGAAACAAGATCCAAGCGATTTGTAGAACTTCTCATACTGCTCTTCTGTAACTGCAAATCTGGGAGGTGAGTAAATTGATGATATCACGAAATTCGCACAAAAATTTTCTACGAAAATATTCGTTGCTTGCATATATTCTTCATAAGCGTTGTCAAGGACATAGTGCTTGAGTCTTGACTTGATTAGAATTGCTGATCCACCGCATGCTCTCCCTCTCGGGTCCTTTAAATCATATAGAGTGTAACCATTTATTTTGAATAAGCTTCTTGATCAAGAAGCTGTATACAAATGTGATATTATTTACTTAAAAGGCAATATATTTAACGAACTGTTGATTAAAGATTTAGACCAGAAAAATTTAAATAGCCCTGGTTTCTTGAGTAAATTGCTTTCCCAGTGCTACAATTTTTGTTCGGTTGGCAATTTCTGCCTAGGAACATTGAAAGAAAGTTGTCTACTTGTTAATTTTTAAAAGTAAAAAAAAATAATCGTTTACAAGCTAAAAAGTGGGATTATCTGCTGTTTTTAAATTATTTTTTTTAAAGGAAATCAATAACATATTAAAAAATATTTGTAAATATTTATAAAATCAAATACTTTTTAACTAACTATCCGTCCACACGAGCAATAATCTTGGCAATTATTGCCGTGGCAATTGTCAAATGTGATTGCCAACACCAGATATTAGCGTGTGCACCGTTTGAATATGTTTTCAAATATATATTTAGCAATAAATGTTAAAATACATTCATTAGCATATATTGCAGCAAATGTCAAAATATTGATATTGCCAATGGAGACAGCTTATTGAAAATGCTTGCAATAATTGTCAAAAGTTTTTCGTTGACAATTATTGCGAATATGAAACGTCAAACTCGTTGTTAATTTATGTTCAACTTTTCTGTATTGCGTTTGAAATTTTTTTTAGTACATATATTTTTGTCCATTAAGACAATCCGGACTTTTTAGATACATACTTACCATGCAGTGTGAACTGACAAAATATATTGTTGCTTGTCCTATTGAATCAAAAGATAGATGCCAAAACAGTCGCAACATCTTTAGTAAAACATATTTAACTTTCTCAAGACAGATAGAGGAACTGAATTCACCAATGAACTAATGAGAAAAGTTTGTGTATTATTAAAATTTTTTTTTTTTTTTAGTACATATATTTATTTATTGTATCTTCAAATATGAACTAACAATAATTATTCAAATCTTAAATCTAAATATAATTAATTAGGCCCGACCAGTGTCGGACATAAACTTAGTGATAGTTATTAATAATACATAAGTCATGATAAACAAAAACAAAAGTATTTTCAAGCAGTTTCTTCTGGAGTGTTGAGTATTAGAGCTCTTGTGTCCCTCTTTTTAAGCGGAAGTGTCCAGTAAAATTCAAGATATTACGAGCAAGCGGATTAGGATGAGACTCGAGTTTTGTAAGATATTTGCCTGCGTATTTTGCAATTTCTTCAGTTACTTGTTGCATATTCAAATCACGATGTAAATTTGAATTTCTTATGTACCATGGAGCCGATGTTATTATCCGTAAAATTTTATTTTGCCTTCGTTGAATTTTTTCTATATTTGAAGCTGAAGCAGTACCCCATAGCTGAATTCCGTAGCACCATATAGGTTTTAAAAGCGACTTGTATATCAAAAGTTTACAATCTAGACTGAGGGTTAAATTTCTACCAATCAGCCAATGTATCTGAGTTAGTTTAAGTTTCATTTACGTTAGCTTAGAGTCAATGTGGTGTTTCCATGTAAGCCTTCGATCAAGGTGTATATCAAGGTATTCCACTTGTAGATTTTGAGGAATAATTTGATTATTGATTGTAATGGGGGAACAAATGTATTTTCGTAGGGTAAATGTTACCTGAGCACACTTCTGTTCGTTTACCTTTATTCTCCACCTGTTTAACCATAGTTCTAGCTGGGTAATATATTGCTGAAGATATCGGGAAGCCTCGTGAGGGTTTTCGTGCATACTAAGGCAGGCTGTATCATCGGCAAATGTAGATGTGTGAATATTACTGCTCAAAGGCATATCACAAGTATAAATCAAATACAAAACTGGCCCCAGTATACTCCCCTGTGGCAGACCGGATGAGATTGTTTCAGGCATACTCATAAAGTCTTCTTCCACAACAGTGAATTTCCGACAATAATGTAACTTTCCAAAAGATTTAGAATGTTTATTGGTAAGTAAGTCTTTAATTTTAAAATTAGGCCTTCTTGCCACACTTTATCAAATGCCTGAGAAACATCAATGAAGAGGGCAGAACAATATTTCTTTTCTTCAAAAGTTTTTCGTATAAATTGAACCAATCTATGAGTTTGTTCAATGGTGCTATGCTGACTTCTAAAACCAAATTGATGGTCCGGTATGCACTCATTATCAGTTAGAATTGGGGACAATTTTATCATGAGTAACTTTTCAAAGAGCTTTGACATTGTTGACAGTAAACTTATTGGCCTATATGACTCAGCCTTGGTAAGATCTTTGTACGGCTTTGGAGTCATTTTCACCTTGGCAAGCCTCCAGGTGTTTGGATAATTCTCCAGACGTAAAATGGCATTAAAAATAAATTACATGATTGCAATACGAGGCAACTTCATCAACATCTGGTTACTAATTTCATCAATACCCGGAGCTTTTTTCGGGTTGAGTTCAGCAATTAGTTTTTGTACATCACGCGTCTTAAATTTTATGGGTCGAGGGGGTAGCGCAACAACACTCGGCAAATCAACAGCACCAGAACATGAGTTTGAGGTAAATACCGATTTTAAATGCTCAGCAAATAATTTACCTTTTTCAGAGTCGCTTCTTGCCCAATCTCCGGTAGATGTGCGTAGAGGTGGTTTAAACTCGACGGGTGTTTTAAGCTTTCTAGCAGCGCGCCACAAAGAGTAATTAGATGCTGGTGTGACATCAAGACCTTCCAGATAATTTTTAAGAGATGCAGTTTTTTCAAAGGCAAGCTACTCTTGGAGTCGTTTAGTGCACTCTTTAAACCTAGTTTTATGTTGAGGTGATCTGTGCTGTTGCCATTCCCTTCTAGTTCTTCTTTTTTTACATACCAGACGTTCAATATCAGTACAATAAATTCTATTAAACCCAGTCTGCGGATGCGAGGTAGTGGCATGCTCAGCAGCCTGTTTAATATTTTCATTAAGGTTGGTAATGTTAGATCCAATATCATCGGGTGTTCTTAGCGTAATATTTTCTGTGCAATGACTACTAAGATATTTTTTGAATCCCAGCCAATTAACACGATTTATCATCTTCACATAAGGATGAGGTAAGTCACTTCTTAATGGGCTACAAATTGAAACGATCGTGGGAGAGTGGTCGGACGAGAGATCTAGAGAAGCTTCAACTTGAATTAAATCCCTAGAGATATTTTTCATGACGCCAAAATCTATAACATCCGGAATTTTTTGTATGTCTGTAGGCCAGTAAAATGGCTCCCCACTTGAAATGATGTCCAATCCCATTTTTGAAATTGTGTTGAGCAACGCTCGACCTCTGGGTGTGATAAGACGCGAACCCGAGAACGTATGTTTGGCATTATAGTCCCCAGCTGCTACGAAACAAGGCCAAAGAGATTTGAAGAGGTCCTCGTATTGATCTTCAGTAATTGTGAATTTGGGAGGGGAGTAAATTGATGATATTACAAAATTAGTGCAAAAATTTTCAATACAAATATTCGTTGCTTGTAGATGTTCTTCAGAAATGTTGTCAATAATATAATGCTTGAGTCTTGACCTTATTAGAATTGCTGATCCACTGCATGCTCTTCCTCTTGGGTCCTTTGAATCATATAAGGTGTAGCCAGAAATTTTAAAAAGACTTCTCGAAGTCAAATGAGTCTCTGAGACCAACATTATATCAATATTTTTTTCCGTGAGAAAGTGCTCAAGTTCATTTTTATGTTGGCGAATGCCGTTTGCGTTCCACAAACATATTTTTAACGTGTTCATGGTTTGTTAACTAATGCTTGAAGCAGAGTATTCTGCATTCGCAACATTTCTTGCATCATGCTAGTCATATTTGTTGTAAAATTATTTATAGTTTGCACCAGATTATCAATAGTAGCTTCAAGGCGATTGTAATTAAAGCTTGAGTTTGTATTTGTTGAATTATTTGTTGGTGAAACATTTTGAGTAGGAATAAAATTTGTCTTAGCAGTATCGGCATACGATACACGGGAAGTAACTGGTTGGCTCACTTGCGCAATAGTGTCGGATAAAGCGTTTGGTGATTGGGCTGGAGCTAATTTAGGCTTTTGCCCCATAGTCTGTTTTAGGAAAGAGTACACAGGACAACCTCTGTAGTTATCGGTGTGATTACCTCCACAATTGCTGCATTTTTTATCCCTTTGATTTTTTGGCTTATTGCAAGTAGCAGTGCCGTGTAATTCGCCGCACACAACACAAACAGTAAGTAAATTGCAGTAAGTTTTAGTATGACCATATTCTGGACAATTATGGCACTGTGCGGGTCCAGAACGCTTATGTGGTTCTTCAACTGTTATTTTTCGGTGTAAAAGATATTTTAAATTATTTAAATTGGGTGCGTCTCATTTTTTCTCAATTTTATATCATTTGGCTCCAGTTCAACGCGAAATAGAGGTTGTGGGATATTTTCCCTATTTATTATGTTCGATACACTTTTTATCTTAAATCCCTGGAGGGCGAGTGCATCTTTTATTTCTTCGGGAGCGACATAGGAATCTATGCCCTTCAATACGATCTGCAGACCTTTAGCACTCTTGAGCTGGTATGTGTAGAAATTTGTTTTACTTTTTTCAAATTCAGAAACCATTGTGCAAAAATCTTTTTCTTTATAAATTTGAATTTTCGATTCATCAATGCTACCACGTTTTATTGGAACAATATGAAATTTATTCTCACCAATTACCGAAATTCATTTCTTAATAAGAGCGTTTGTTCGCAGATTCAGCGGGTTTGTCGTTTTCATCTTGCAATATTTTAAAACGGTTTTGGCGATTAGTAGATGATGCGCTGTTATCCCTAGAGATCTTTGGAGCAGATGAAATTTTAGAAGATTTTGGGCTTCGCCCGCACTTTACCACAGTTATATATCTGTCCATTCCGACTTGGACCTTTTGTTTTTGGCTACTCTTATCTATAGTGAAAACAGGGTTAAGTGATGACAACGAGCCCGAAGCGGATGATATCGCTGAGTTACATGTAGAGGTACTAGGCAAAGGTAATGTTAACGAATCACTAGTTGGCATTGGACAAAGCGAAGTTGATCGCTGACGAAAATGCGGCTTTGCCGTTAGAGAAAGTCTATCATCAGATTTTTTATTTTTATTGTTTTTATTAAGAGCTTCAGAACTCACTGTAAGTCTATCATCAGATTTGTTATTTTTATTGTTATCATTGAGAGCATTATAACTCACAGTAAAATATGCATTTCTGCCGTTATAACTCACTTCGCAATTATTTGTATTTGAGGTACTCATATAGAGTATTCCTCAAGGGTACTTTGTGTTTTTTTACGGTTTTTTTTGTTTTTGTTATTTCTATATGTAAAAATATTAGCAAAGCAAAAAAAAAGCTTATTTATCAAAGTTAATATGTACTACGAATATTTTTTTGTATCATTTTTTTTGTTTAGTATGTATGTAAGAAAAATTCCGCTATTACATCTGTTCACTATGAAGGTACAACGAGAACTCCGGCTTTAAATGATGTATACATATGATTTATACCTATGTATATCACATCAAAAAAATTTTGGAAGTTTCTTCGAAAGATATTTGTATTGTGTTAGATATGTGGTCGGACAAGTTTAAATATTTGTCATATATAAACATCAAGTTGCAATATTGTGAAGAGTTTAAATTAAAAGTTTTAATATTTTTAACAGAAGTTTTTCCCGGCCACATACCGGTGTAGCTGTTGCCAATAAGATAAGAGATGTTTAAGATGAATTTGCTTTGAAAAACAAAAGAATTTGTGCAGTTACAGATGGTGGCACTAATATCGTGCGAGCGTTAAAACTACAAAACATAATACGATATGGATGCAGTTCTCATTCACTGCATGGTTTTTTATGTCACGATATTGTGAATAACGAAAAATTTATTCACTTGAACACCATTATTGGAAAGCTGAAACAAGTATACCGCACACTACTATATAGCTACTACTAATCCGCTTGCTCGTAATATCTTGAACTTCACTGGACACATCCGCTTAAAAAAGAGGAACACAAGGGCTCTAATAATTAACACTCCAGATTAAAATGCTTGAAAATATATTTTTTTGCTTTGCACGACTCATGTGTTACATAATTATGTATAGATTTAAGATTTGAATACTTATTGTTAAACTCCATAAAGGAAAGAGAGGGAAGTGGGGAGTATGAGAAGTTAACTTTTTTGCTTATGTTTTATTTTAAATTCTATTTAAAAGTTGCTTCTAAAACATTTTACATTCGTACGATGATTTTTTCCATGTTTCTAGTTTTGATTTCTTTTCTTTCAAAAATCGTATCAGTGTTGCCAGTTGATTTAAAAAAAATTCATTTTCCCTACATGTTAAAAATGTTTCCTATACAAATCTACGATTTGTAATCCAAAATGTACATAAACAATTTGTTTTGCAAACCTTTCGTAAAGCGAAATTATTTCTCCTGAATACAACAGCAGTTATTATTTTATTGAAGCTACAGTACGTTACTTAAAACTTGACATACATATGTAATTCTTTTGTATTAAATTATTTAAACTGATTACTTCTGCATTCGAAATTAGTGCATACTTTTCTAAAGTTTTTCAGAAAAATTTATCATACAACTATATATATTTTTATCCACTCATAGAGTAACATCTTTAATCATTAAATCATTGTTTAATAGATGTTCATTTTCTATTTCCTGATGCTTGTCAATAAAATAACAGGGGGAAGATCTGCACTGCGACACTAAAATAATTAATTACATATATGTAAATGCGAGCAAACACAAATTTTGAAACGGTTTATGAGAAAAAATATATTTTGAATATAATTATTTTTTACATTTATGACCACACAAAATGCAATCTGAGAATAAAAAATACCTACATTTTGGTCAAAATAAAATATTTGTCCGATATTCCCTACACTCCTATATTAGTGACAAAAATAATTGCAGGTAGCACTGTTTTGTTTTATAAAAAGCTGTCGCATTGAATGAAAAAAATAAAATAAAGCAACATACCAAAAATTGAAATAAGTGTAAAGAAAAACTAAAAAAAAACTCGGAGAACAAAAAATGTGATTTTTTCTACCCCTTTTGCTTTTCTACAGCGTTCAGCTACAAACTCAAAAAATCGTGTTTCAAAAAAACATTGAAAAATCAACGTGTTAATTACGTGAAAGAAATGTCTGCGTTGCAAAATATAAATGTATACAAATATTACGTTTGTATTCTACAGAGCCACAAAATATTCCATGTACAAATTCCCACGGTCACACTGAGATAGGTATTTATGTATGTACAAGAATTTCACAATGTTATGAACTAAATATTTCTTAAACAAATAAACTTATCAGGGACAGACAAACTCGACCCCCATAGACAAGCATTAAGGGGTTCACATATATGAGAACATTTTATACCATAAAATGTCGGCATGATAAATAATTTATTAGCATGAGAAAATTATACATACATACACAGAAAGAAAAAAGCCGTAGTAAATTTAAATGTTTTCTTCTTACTTTTAGTACGAATTTTACTTAAAAATTTAAGTACGAATAGAACTAACATTTACTTAAAACAAGATTAGAATGGGATTACTTTAGGAATTCAATCATGAAGTTTCTTAAATTTAGTATGCACAAATGTTATCAAGAATATAGTGCTTGAATCTTGACTTTATGATAATTGCTGATCCACCGCATGATCTTCCTCTCAGGTCCTTTGTATCATATAAGATGTGGCCATTCATTTTGAAGAGGCTTCTCGAAGTCAAATAAGTCTCAGAAACCAACATTATATCAATATTTGCTCGAGTTAATTTTTGTGTTGGTGAATGCCTTTCGCGTTCCAGAAACATATTTTTAACGTGTTCATGGCTTGTAATTTAATGCTTGAAGCAGCGTATTCTGTATTCGCAGCATTTCTTACATCATGTTAGTCATATTTGTAGTAAAGTTGTTTATAGTTTGCACCAGATTATCAATAGTGGCTTCAAGGTGAATGAAATTAAAGTTTGTGTTAGCATTTTTTGAATTACTTGGTGGGCACACTTTCTGCGTGGGAATAGAATTTGTCTTAACAGCATTGGCGTACGATACACGTGAAGTACTTGGTTGGCTCATTGTAGGAAAATTGGCGGAGAAAGCGTTTGCTGATTGAGCTAGAGCTAAATTAGGATTTGTCCCATAGTCTGTTTAAGAAAAGAATATACAGGACATCTTCTGTAGTTAGCGGTGTAGTTATCTCCACAATTACCACATTTTTTTTCAGTTTGACCTTTTGGCTTAGTACAGCTAGCAGAACCGTGGAATTTAGAGCAGATAACAAAAACTGTAAGTAATTTGCAGTAAGTTTTTGTATGGCCATATTCTTGGCAATTGTGGGACTGTACTTAACCTGAACGCTTACGTGGCTCAAAAAATGTGATTTTGCGGTGTAAGAGAAACTTTACGCTATAAATTGGATGGGTTTAATTTTTTTTCAATTGTATGCCATACGGCTCTAGGTTAACCTGAAATAGGGGTTGGGGACCTTTTCTCTGTTAATTATATTAGTAACATTCTTGCCGTAAATTCTTTGTAGCTAAGATAATATTTTAATACTATCTGTAGGCCTTTAGCACTCTTAAGTTGGTATGTGTAATATTATTTTTTTCAAATTCACTAACAATTTGAACTCAACCCGAAGAAAGCTACAGGTTTTGATGGAATTAGTAACAAGATGCTGATTGATTTGCCTGTAAGTGCAATAAGAATCCTGCTATTTATTCTTAATGCCATTTTACGAATGCAGTATTTTCCGCATAACTGGAAAATTGCGAAGATCGAAACGATTCCAAAGCCACGCAAACATCCTATCAAGGCTGAGTCATATAGGACTATAAGCTTACTATCAACAATCTCAAAGCTTTTCGAAAAGCTGCTCTTGACTAAATCTGTAAAAATTTTAGTTTATAATGGGTACATTCCGGACCATCAATTTGGTTTTAGAAGTCAGCATAGAACAATTGAGCAAACGCATATATTGGTTCAATTTATAAGAAAGACATTTGAAGAAAAGAAATATTGTTCTGCCATCATCATTGATATTTCTCAGGCATTTGACAAAGTATGGCACGAAGGCCTAGTTTTAAAATGAGACTTCATGAGTGTGCCGGATTCTATATCTTCTGGTGTCCCACAGTATTCTGGGGCCGGTCTTGTATTTAATATATACTTGTGATATGCCTGTGAGCAATAATATCCATACTTCTACAATTGCCGATGATAGAGCCTGCATGTATATGCATGAAAACCCTTATGAGGCATCCCGCAATCTCAAGGAACATATTACCCAGCTGGAAATATGGTTGAACTTATGGAGAATTAAAGTAAATGAACAAAAGTGTGTACATATAACCTTTACCTTAAGAAAACATAATTGTTCCCCCATTCGAATCAACAATCCAGATATTCCTCAACATTCTCAAGGGAAATACCTTGGTATACACCTTGATCGAAGGCTTACATGAAAACATCAAATTGACTTTAATTTAACTCAAATGAAACTTAAGTTAACTCAAATACATTGGTTGTTTGGCAGAAATTGAACACGCAGCCTAGACTGCAAACTGTTAGTATACAAGTCACATTTGAAACCAATAAGGTGCTACGGAATTCAGCTATTGGGCACTGCTTCAGCTTGCAATGTAGAGAGAATCCAACAAAGACAAGACAAAATTTTACGTTTGATAACATCGGCTCCATTGTACATTAAAAATTCAAATTGACATCGTGATTTAAATATGCCACTGTTGACTGAAAAAATTGCAAGATGCGCAAGTACTTAACAAAACTCGAGTCCCATCCTAATTCCTTTGCTAGTAATATCTGGAATTTTTCTGGACACATCCGCTTAAAAAAGAGGGATACTACGGCTCTAACACTCAACACTCCAGATGTAACTGATTGAATATAGTTTTAATTTTTTTAGTTTTTGCACTCTTATTTATCATTAATTTACTATCACTAAGCTTATGTCTGACACTGGTCGGGGCTAATAATTATACTTAGATTTAAGATTTAAACAGTTATTGTTAGCTCTTACTTGAAGATACAATAAATAAATATATGTAAAAAAAACTAACAATTTTTCGGAAATCTTTTTCATCATATATTTGGATTTTAGTTTTATCAATATTACCTCGTTTAATTGAAATGATGTGAGAAGTATTTTCACAAATGGCCGACAATAGTTTTTTTAGAAGCGCGTTAGAATTTTTTTCTCTCAGATAGATAGGAGCAGATGAAATTTTAGAAGAATTTGGGCTACGCCCATGCTTTACCACAGTTATATATCTGTCCATTCCGTCTTGGACCTTGGGTTTTGAGCTACTGTGATCTGTAGTGATAAGTTGGTTAAGTGATGAACACGAGCCCGAAGCGGATGATATCGCTGAGTTAAATGTAGAGGTACTAGGCAACGGTAATGTTAACGAATCACTAGTTGGCATTGGACAAAGCGAAGTTGATCGCTGACGAAAATGCGGCTTTGCCGTTAGAAAGGACTATCACCAGATTTTTTATTATTATTGTTAATATTAAGAGCTTCAGAACTCGCAGTAAAGTATGCATTTCTTCTGTCAGAACTCACTTCGCAATTTTTTTTTTGAGGTACTCATGTAGAATATTCTCCAATGTCACTTTGTTTGTGGTTTGTTTTTGTTTTGTTGTTTCTTGCTATGTAAAAAAAAATATAAGTAAAGCAAATAAGCTTATTTATCGAAGTCAAAATGTGCTACGAAAATTTGTTTGTATGTATAAGTTTTGTTTTTGTTGTTTTTTGTTTCGTATGTATGTAAGAAAAACTCCGCCATGATGTCTGTTCGCTATGAAGGTTCAACGAGAGCTGATAATAAAATATGCCAGTTTCTTCTTCCCACAAAAAATTAAAGTATGTTGACAACATGTATGACAGAAAATGTTGCCACTATTTTGTACCTCAGTATAGTAATGCTACATGCAAAAAGAAGTTTAAACTTCCACTCAAAAACATCAAAACCAATTAATGTGAGATTAAGCTAATTTTCGGATTAGCTAATTAGAGAAAATTTGGCCTTAAATGTGTCAGTTTTGTTATTAGTTTGTCCATTGAGCGAAAATGAGCCTCATCATCGAACAGGATAGTGTGATAAAACATTTCCGACCACAACAATGCTTTTATAAATAAATTACCACAATTGACAAACGTTGCTGAAAATTGTGCTGTTGGCTGAAGTAGTTCGTACAATAGCTACAAGGAAACTGCCGCTCTTATGATCTCGACCTAAAAGAGAGAAATAAAAATAAAATAACCAAAAAATAAAATAATAATGCGGTTTTATATATAACGCGCAGTAGCAAATTTGTCAAAAATTAAGCTTATATATCTACCTATCTCTTCACTCATATGTTCTTCTTACATTGACGCTTTCCTATTCTCATAAAATTCAAAGGGACCTAGTATTGAACCAAAGTGAGGCTCAACGTACTGGCAAATAAAACTAACAGTTTAATCCCTGTTAGAAAATTCAACTTCAAGGACTTTAGACACGATCAAAAAGTTTGTGTACGAGTGCTTGTTGTTTTGAAATTATCATGCTTGATGATCTACCGAGCATTAATTTTTAGTTTGATTTTGTGCTGTTCATTTGGTATGAATGTTCACAATGAAAATATGTCTAATTATAATTGAAAATTTTTGTCGGGCTTAATAGATTGCGTGTACAGTACGCATTAATATGTGAGAGCAAGCATACTAAATATTTAATTTTTTAATTTAATATCAAGTATCGTCCGTGTAACACAAACTAAAAAAACTTAGAAGAAAATTTTTAAAAATTAAATACTGCTACTATATTGTAAGGTTTTAATTTATATACCAAAATTTTATTTTTAGATTACTTAATGACAACGAGCTGGAAAGAATAACGTCTGACGGATTGTTCGGTCGCCTCCCGAATTTAGAAAAATTGAACTTAAAACACAATAAAATCGTTGTCATCGAAACAAATGCTTTCGAAGGTGCCTCCCACATTCAAGACTTGCATTTAGCCGAGAATAGAATTAAGGAAATATCGAACAAAATGTTTCTTGGATTACATCAATTAAAGATTTTGTAAGCATCTGCATATATTTTAAATTTTAATTTACATCTTTGCGTAATTTTGAATTTTTAAGTTGGAATATTTCAACAAGAACTAGGGATTAAAATTAAAAAAAAAAGTTGGTGTAAAACATTAATAGTCCTCTTGAAAGCATTCAAAAGTCTCTCAAACTGTGCATTTTTGCACTCTCCTAAATAAACTGTTATACACATAGTAGGTTAGGAAGGGGTGCTATACCGCACCTCCACTCGGAGACCCAATTGGGTTCATTGTGATTATAAACCTAGTAAGTTTGCCCAACAATTGTGACTATTAAACTTAAATTGTGCATTGTATAAACAACAACTTCTTTGAATAATCTGAGCAATTTACTTACTTGGCTTTGTTTAGGAATTTTTTAACACAATTTATACTTTCTATACGTATGTATGCATATAAATGTACCCAGGCAGAAAATTGTGACTATGCGCAAAACATATGTAGCACCACAACACTGTAAATACAAAATTATGACGCTTCCAAAATGTTACGTAACAGGAAAAATTACTAATTTCGTACAAAAATACGTCTGCTTTTCTCATTTATTTATTTAAGTGATCATACGTGTTAGTTACATATACATATATAATATGTATACACATACATACATACTAGTGATGTGCCGAATGTCAATTTTTGATATTCGCGAATACGAATATCTATTGTATGTGAAATTTATGGACATTTAATTTGGGTTCTATTTTAGTCTGCAAAATAATATACAAAAAATTTTTTATGGAAAAGAACTTCATACTCCTGTCAGAAAAATCTTTTTATACCAAACAACCTAGAGACAAATTGTAGTCAAACTGATTACATGGTTCTCATTTCCTCTTTCTCCTTTAAAAATTTTAAACATTTTTAATATATATCTGTGGCAATAAATAATAATGGCTTAAGTCGAAATTTCTTATTTTGAGATGTTAGGGGTTTTGTCTAAAATAAATTCTGTTTGGTTTTTATATAAAATTTTTAGCCACCGAAAAAGATGCACATTTATTTAGAATAAAACTGTTAATTAAAAAAAACGTTTTATTAGTTAATATTCGTAGTTTTTTAGTTAAGATGTTATGAAAAAAATCCATTTACAGAAAAATAAAAACTAAAGTGAACTTAAGCTACTATATTGTAAGGCAAAATAGTTTTTATTGGTAGTAAGTCGAGATAAGTGCTTTAGGTTAAATTGAAAAATGCTGAAAACCTGAGGTAAAATAATGTTTTAAAAGCTAAGTTAAATATAAGGTTTTCTTTTTATGAGAAATAGCTTAACCCGGTGCGCTGTGCATCCCCCCATCAGTGTGAAATGAAATAAAAGGTGTTTATATAGTTAAAAAACTGTTTTTGGTGTTCTTCAAATATTTCCTTTTCTCTTTGGGATTTTATTGGGTTAATTATTAAAAATTAGTTGACCCTTTTCCATATGCAAAATGAATTTTGAAAAGTGGTCCACAAATGACGAAGCAAGTTTATAATCGAATTTTTTAGCGGACACATTTAGCCCCCTTCTTCCCCTTCCTATTTCAAAAAAAATTAGTGGACTTCTTCCATATACAAAAAGCACTTTTAAAATTAATCGATAGATTACGAAGTTATTTTTTTAGTCAATTACTGGGCCGGGCAATTAGCTGCGATACCCTCCTCCCCTCAAAAAAAAAAATAAGTTAAAAAAAAATGGCGGAGTTATGCTTGTTAATATTATAAACAAACAAACAAACCTGTTAAATACTATGTGGAAGGAGTAACATAATTAAAAAAGTGGGCGTGGATGAAAAAAAGTAGCCTATAATTTAATCCAGATTCCCAGATCGGTCAAGAGGTCTGGTCTCCTATAAGGTACAAACAAACAAACAAACAAACAAACACACATACCGTTTTATATATACATATATAGATAATTTGAATAGGCTGTTAGTTATTGAACTTAAGTGTATACCAGTTTTAATGCTCATACATTTTAATATTGATGTAGCTACCTAAAAAAAATTAAGTTGAGTTAAGATTTTATGCCTTATGTATTATTTTCAAAATTTTAGCGCTTTGAACTATAAAATATTGATGCTATTTGTTGAATTTTTTAATTCCATAATTTTTTTGTGTAACTTTATCTAATTTATTTTTAATTTCTTTAATTATTATGTCTTTCAGAGCAGCAATTTTTTGATCGCATTTACCATTCTCTGGGTGCACAAATATCAATTCAGTACTTAAAATTTTTTTAATTTAAAATTTCTTTAACTTTGGTAATATAAATATAATATTCGACGGCATTCAACCACGCTCCCCACCTAGTTCTATAGGCTGTGGAGGAATTTATATCCCTGAATATTTTTCTTTAGAGGCTGCAACACGCAAAGCGGTTTTTAAAATATTTTCTATCCACACGAAATTAATACGGAACCGGTAAAGAGCGCCCAAAAAAAATTACACAAACATTTTTGTGTTTAAAAAGGCATTTGTCTCATGCTTTCGTATTTTTTTTAATTGAATTTTTCAAATGATTTGAGTTTTCATCCCAGTTGAAATTATTTTCGTTTTCCTCTTTTTTGTTCTTACACAGTCGTAAGAATTGCAAAAATACCTTGCAACCAATCAAAAAACACCAAAATTTGTATTATAGCATGATAAAATTAAAAAAATATATTAAAAATATAAATTTATAATGAAATATGCAAAAATATGTATTTATTTTAAGATATGCAAAAATATGCACCAACAAATCTATGCAATTTTGTCGCAAATTTGTTGATTTGCAAAGATATATTATTTATGTTGAGCTACGACCAACGACAGAAAACGTGTATTTACATGAAAATCCTTTCCCTAATAATAACATTTTATAATTGAAATGTAGCTGAGTGACAGATCTTGAAGAAGAGAATAAGAATATGAAATAAAATGAAAAAGCACTAAAGTCAACTTAAGCCATTATTATTTATTTAGTTTTCTTACGATCTGTTACTGTGGGGAGGGGGGGTAAAAAATCTGGGAAAACAGCGTTACGTAATATATGGACGGCCCCTTATAAGATCATTCTAATTTTAGTAAACATATGTTGTGCTAATTTTAGTTGTACCATAGCAACGCCGTGCTGACTGTCCTTTTCTGCCTGGGTATGTAAATATAAGTATGTAGATACACTCTGTCAATAACACTGTGCAAGTCACACAAAATGAAATGAAAGGAAATGAAATGGGTGTTATTTACAATAAGAAATAGCAAATATCACCTTCAAAACAGAGATGTATGTAGTTGAAATATTCTGTGAAAATAGTTGTCATGAAATTTTGCTATAAGTCTGAGAA
Source organism: Nowickia ferox (assembly GCA_936439885.1). Taxonomy (NCBI): domain Eukaryota; kingdom Metazoa; phylum Arthropoda; class Insecta; order Diptera; family Tachinidae; genus Nowickia; species Nowickia ferox. The sequence goes on along the minus strand of OW387024.1, from coordinate 50,807,498 downwards.
CAAACTTAAGTCGAAAATTCAGCTTAATTGCCGGATATAAGCAAACATAAAGAAATAATAATATAATTGTTCAAATTGCTTTTTTAGCGTTGTCAACAACACTATTAAAGTTGAATTTTCGACTTAAGTGTGTTCTGAGACCTATGCTAGAATTTCATGAGAAATATTTTCGCAGAATATTACAAAAAACATACATACTCGTACTTCCCTATTGGAAGGTGATTTTTTGCTTTTTGTTTTAATTGCAAAAATACCCATTTGCAGAAGACTTAGAGGGTTAATGTATGCTATAACATGGTTGGATTTGTATAACATGGTGGTTGAAATCAGGGAGAGATAATTTTCATTACACCTCCCTTTTTTCAAAAAAAAAAAAGAAAAGAAATATGTAAACAAGGGTATATCGTCCTTATTTGTCTTTCAATTTATTTTCACTTCTTTTTTTTGTATTATCGTACTTAAAAAATTTATCGTTAAAATTTAATTCGATATTTTTTTTATTTTATTTTCGTACATTGTATTTTTTTTAATATTTCTCTTTAAACTTTTTATTATTATTTTTTGTTTGTTTTTGTTTTGTTTTAGTGAATGCCAATAAAGATAAATAGAAAACAAAATTATGATAAAGATAACTTTAAAAATATAGGCGTGGTAGAATACTATAGGTGCAAGCAAATTTATAACAAATATACAACGAATTAAATAAAAGGCCTTTTCTTCCTGCTGCTTCGTGGTTACCTACGTTATTCTACCATGGATATGGGCAGATTTTAATATTTGTATATTAAGAGAATTGAGAAGAATAATATTTTTCTTTTGCGCATATATATTTAATATTTATTTATTTTTGTATACGGTTTCAAAAACTTTTGAAAAATTAATTTCGTTATTTATTTTGATGTATGTGTTATATAAGACCTGGTTATAAACATGTTTGTACTATGTATGTTCTTAGTATATATATGTTTAGTTGTAAGTTTCGTACTCTAATATTTGTTATTTTGTTTTAATAAGTTCTGCCCATTGTGTTGAAATTCTCATAGGACGTTTAACAGGAGTATTTCCTTATATAGAGTGTTTTTTATTGAGGTATAGAACTTTAAGTTGGCATCACTTTTTTAACTGGCGGCCATTTTGTCAGCTGTCAAGTGATTAATATTTAGTTTGGTTTGCCATTTCATCATGAACAGATTGACAAAAGAACAACGCTTGCAAATCGTGCAAATTTATTTCGAAAATAATGGTTCAGTTCGCGAAGTTTACCGCAAGCTCCGTCCATTTTATGGTCGACATAATCGTCCATCAGAGCAATTAATTCTGTTAACCTGTCAATTGGCCACCAAGATCGTGTGATTTGACACCATTGGATTATTTTCTTTGGGGATATGTGAAGTCGCTCGTCTACGCCAACAAACCAGAAACGTTAGGGGACTTGGAAGCCAACATTCGTGGCGTTATTGCCAACATACGGCCCCATATGCTCGAAAAAGTGGTTGAAAATTGGACCTGTAGAATTGGCTTTATTCGAGCCAGCCCCGGCGGCCACATGCCCGAAATCATATTTAAACGTTAATGGCATAAAATTATCCTTCCAATAAAGCCAAATTGATGGACATTAAAACGATTTTCTTGTGTTTTATTTCAATTCGAAGTTCTATACCTCTAAAAAAAACACAACATTAGTTTTAGTTTAGTTAAATTGTATGACCATGTTCTGTAAACCCTTTCGTTTGGCCATCTCAAAATTTAAAAAAACAAAACAGTGTTCTTTTGATCGCAAAACTTAGTGCATTTGAAATTAAGTGTGGATAAAATATCTCAAGCACATGAAACCTTAAAATTAAATAAAAAGATGCAATAAGTGATCTTTCTAAAGCTTATAGTACACGGCATGTAAAATACCACATGTGCATGTAGCTCTGACGTCACAAAAATTTTTAACATGTTCTTTGCATTTTTAAGTATGTAGAAGTGGCTACATGCCGTAAAATTTTGTTAGTACACGAAATGTGGTTTTGTCCCAAAATACAAATGTGACATATGTAGCCGAACCGAACACATTTGCAAAGGCAGCACATATGTAAGCATGTGACTGGCTACATGTATGCTACTAGTACACGGCATGCAGCATATGTACATATCAGCATGTGCGAAAACCATGAATATATATGTTTATGCGGCTTTCTAGTCATACAATCGTTTAATTACAAATTATTAAAATATAAAAGAGGAAGTGCGCTGCTATTGTTATTTTGGCTATTTATACGTATTTTAAACGATGAAATGAAGACGATGATGAATATCATAAACAACAAAAGGCGGGTACGTAATGCGTGGATGAGAAATTTGTTAAAAAGGCAATGCGGAAGGGTATTGTGCAAAATTAATGCACGAATTGAGTGCTGCAGAGCCTAATCTACATGCATACATACATACATACATATACGAGTATATATATATATATATCGCGGGTTCATGCGTATGACAGCAGACCAATTTGGTTATTTGCTGCATTTGGTGACATCATATACTACATACATACATAAACATGTACATACATATGAACATACTTACATATGTATGTCCATATCCGTGCTGCATTTTTCAATTGCGAAATTTCGAATCATCTTCATTGATTATAACAAAGTTATAATTATCACATATATTTTTTATCAAACAATATAAAAAATCAAATAAATAAACAAACAAACAGCACGAACTCATTAAAATAACATCAGCTGCTTATAGCTGTCAGTGTTGCCAGTTATATGTATAAAAGTGGCTTCCAACAATCAAATAGAAACAATAACATTCCGTTTTGCTAAATAAATTGACAATATACGAGTATGTAGTGTACAAAAAACAGACATTGTGCACAAAAAACAGACATCGTAACATTTTATATATATGTACATATCCATTCATATATAATAAGGTAAAAAAAAATTAAAAATAAACACATAAATATATTGAAGTGAAATATACGAGTACCAATATAAATTTTTGTTTTTTTTTTCTTTTTTGTAAAAGGAATCCAAATGATTTGTTCGTGAATTTACATAATATACTCGTATGCAAGTATGTACGCAGATTTTTAATGAAATAAAATAATTAAAAAAGAACAAAAACGTAGAGTTCATATTTGTTTGACATCGGTCGAAGTTTACTTTGATTGTAGGTTTATTGATACATGGATTGCATATTTCATTAAATCAATAATTGCAACCACACAAAAAAACGCAGACTATGAAAAAAGTACGTTTTGTCATGCACCAATTATTGGAGAACCCATTTTGTTTAATAAAAAACATATGGTAACTATATTTTTTTAGAAGATTCAAATTCAAAAATTTTAAAAATACCAAAAAACCAATTCGTCAAAAAATTCGAAAGGTATGTTTTGTTTTGCGGCTCCTCATATATGAATATATCAAACCGAATTTACGTTTTTTTTTTATTTGTATTGTTTTGATATATATGTCTTTTATTTTCAAGCAAGATTATAATTCGAAAATTCAAAAGTAAATTTAACCTGCTATCATATCAAACAAAAATGCTATCAAATGTGAAAGTGAGCAACGACCATTGGCAACACTGCTAATGGCTACATACACTCCGCAAATGTTGTGTCAAAAATTCTTGCTCTTACATATTTGTGACAGCTACATACGCATGTAAAAATATTGCACATCTCAAAATTCATATGTACCAAGTTAGTACACGACATGTAAAAAACACACATATATGCATGTGTCTATGATGTTACATGTGGTACACATTCCAAGGTGCACTGCATGTGAGTGTCACAAAAAGTGGAAGTACACGGCATGTAGCAAATGTAGCTTCATGATGACGTCAAAATTACGTCACAGCCACATGTGCATAAGGTTTTCTACATACCGTGTACTATAGGCTTAACTATGCAACTAAATTTTTTCTTGAAATTTGTCGGTTTCAACATGAAATGGTTTTTAGAACATATCAGTAAAATTGAACTAAACTAAAACTAATGTTGTGGTATAAGGAAATACTACTGTCAAACGTCGTTTGAGAACGTTATGCTTCATAAATTATCACTGTCACACCGCGTATGAAAAATAACTTTTTAATTTTTTTAATAATGTTTTTTACCGAAATATATGCAATTTGATATTTGGCGAACATTTGTATTACTTCATAAATGATTTTATGGGATTTCGGCATAATTTAGTGACGAACCGGATTGTGTTTTGTATAGGAAGTTTAATGACAATGGCTAGATTATTATAGAAATCTCGTACGTACAAGATTTCGCTCAGATGTAAATTACATACCAGCACATTCTCTTAATCCATGTATATGCTATCCATCTATCATCAATTGCAGAAACTTATACGACAACCATATATCGTGCGTTATGCCTGGATCTTTTGAATTCCTAACATCGCTAGGTACACTGTAAGTATAATAAAATACTTTGAAATAACGGCATGTTTATTATGTAGATTATATTATTATATAATATGTATGCAGATTTCTATTGAAATTATCTCCAACATAATTTCTTCTGTACGAGATATTGTTTTTAGTATATTCCTTTATATATGTGAAAATTGAGAAAGACATCGGTAGTGGCAAAGTTTGTTATATATGATATTTTTTCGT
>OW387024.1:50797854-50800354 GCA_936439885.1 Nowickia ferox | reverse complement strand
TGTATATGTATATGTATATGTATATGTATATGTATATGTATATGTATATGTATATGTATATGTATATGTATATGTATATGTATATGTATATGTATATGTATATGTATATGTATATGTATATGTATATGTATATGTATATGTATATGTATATGTATATGTATATGTATATGTATATGTATATGTATATGTATATGTATATGTATATGTATATGTATATGTATATGTATATGTATATGTATATGTATATGTATATGTATATGTATATGTATATGTATATGTATATGTATATGTATATGTATATGTATATGTATATGTATATGTATATGTATATGTATATGTATATGTATATGTATATGTATATGTATATGTATATGTATATGTATATGTATATGTATATGTATATGTATATGTATATGTATATGTATATGTATATGTATATGTATATGTATATGTATATGTATATGTATATGTATATGTATATGTATATGTATATGTATATGTATATGTATATGTATATGTATATGTATATGTATATGTATATGTATATGTATATGTATATGTATATGTATATGTATATGTATATGTATATGTATATGTATATGTATATGTATATGTATATGTATATGTATATGTATATGTATATGTATATGTATATGTATATGTATATGTATATGTATATGTATATATATGTATATGTATATGTATATGTATATGTATATGTATATGTATATGTATATGTATATGTATATGTATATGTATATGTATATGTATATGTATATGTATATGTATATGTATATGTATATGTATATGTATATGTATATGTATATGTATATGTATATGTATATGTATATGTATATGTATATGTATATGTATATGTATATGTATATGTATATGTATATGTATATGTATATGTATATGTATATGTATATGTATATGTATATGTATATGTATATGTATATGTATATGTATATGTATATGTATATGTATATGTATATGTATATGTATATGTATATGTATATGTATATGTATATGTATATGTATATGTATATGTATATGTATATGTATATGTATATGTATATGTATATGTATATGTATATGTATATGTATATGTATATGTATATGTATATGTATATGTATATGTATATGTATATGTATATGTATATGTATATGTATATGTATATGTATATGTATATGTATATGTATATGTATATGTATATGTATATGTATATGTATATGTATATGTATATGTATATGTATATGTATATGTATATGTATATGTATATGTATATGTATATGTATATGTATATGTATATGTATATGTATATGTATATGTATATGTATATGTATATGTATATGTATATGTATATGTATATGTATATGTATATGTATATGTATATGTATATGTATATGTATATGTATATGTATATGTATATGTATATGTATATGTATATGTATATGTATATGTATATGTATATGTATATGTATATGTATATGTATATGTATATGTATATGTATATGTATATGTATATGTATATGTATATGTATATGTATATGTATATGTATATGTATATGTATATGTATATGTATATGTATATGTATATGTATATGTATATGTATATGTATATGTATATGTATATGTATATGTATATGTATATGTATATGTATATGTATATGTATATGTATATGTATATGTATATGTATATGTATATGTATATGTATATGTATATGTATATGTATATGTATATGTATATGTATATGTATATGTATATGTATATGTATATGTATATGTATATGTATATGTATATGTATATGTATATGTATATGTATATGTATATGTATATGTATATGTATATGTATATGTATATGTATATGTATATGTATATGTATATGTATATGTATATGTATATGTATATGTATATGTATATGTATATGTATATGTATATGTATATGTATATGTATATGTATATGTATATGTATATGTATATGTATATGTATATGTATATGTATATGTATATGTATATGTATATGTATATGTATATGTATATGTATATGTATATGTATATGTATATGTATATGTATATGTATATGTATATGTATATGTATATGTATATGTATATGTATATGTATATGTATATGTATATGTATATGTATATGTATATGTATATGTATATGTATATGTATATGTATATGTATATGTATATGTATATGTATATGTATATGTATATGTATATGTATATGTATATGTATATGTATATGTATATGTATATGTATATGTATATGTATATGTATATGTATATGTATATGTATATGTATATGTATATGTATATGTATATGTATATGTATATGTATATGTATATGTATATGTATATGTATATGTATATGTATATGTATATGTATATGTATATGTATATGTATATGTATATGTATATGTATATGTATATGTATATGTATATGTATATGTATATGTATATGTATATGTATATGTATATGTATATGTATA